>CAUYRH010003876.1:0-40117 GCA_963574655.1 Perodicticus potto
ATCCGTGTCGGCGGATGGACATTTGGGTTAGGTCCCATTTTTGCCTGTTATAAATAATGCTGCTATAAGCATTTGTGTACATTTGTACAGGCACGTTTTGATTTCTCTTGGGTACGAACTCACAATTGGAATTGTCAGGCCCAATTCGATACCTAACACGCGGAGGCCCTGCTGGGGGGTCCCTCCCAGCAAATGCACCACTGTCCGACCAGTCCAGTTTCTCCACTTCTTTGCTTCACTTGCTGTGATCTTTCTAGTTACAGCCATCCTAGTCGGTGTAAAACAGTGCCTCACTGGGGCTTGAAGTTTACGGAAGTCTTTTAAAGAACATATTCTGGGGGCATTTTTAATAGTAAAGAAATAACGTATATCATTTGTTTGCTGCAGCCATAGATACACTAGGGAGCCTGTCACCCTAAAACAGGCC
Source organism: Perodicticus potto (assembly GCA_963574655.1). NCBI lineage: Eukaryota > Metazoa > Chordata > Mammalia > Primates > Lorisidae > Perodicticus > Perodicticus potto. The sequence continues at coordinate 428 of CAUYRH010003876.1, forward strand.
TGGGGGGGCAATTCACAGGCAGTTATTTGGGATTTTGCTCCTTTCTGGCACCTGTGAAATCTGGTCCTGGGAGGTGCCTGCTGAAGACAAGAGCTCTGTCTGTCCCCAGCTCTGTTGGAAACCGGCAGCAGGACATTCTGCCTCCAAACTCACCAGGGCTTAAGAAATAACTTGTCTCCAGTGTTCCACTGGGGGCAGGTGAAGGTGAAGCCGGTGTGAATGTAAGTCAACTATGAAAACTGAACATGACTCACTGTGTATCACGTTGAGTTGTACTTTGTACAGGCGTGTGCCTCGGGTAACAGACACGGAGCTGAGAGAATATTGAAAAGCCTTATTTTGTGCGTGACGTACCATTTTCCTAATGGCAGAGACGGCAGCATTTTCTGGGAAAGAAAAAGAGAGCAAGGCAGAGCTTACAGAAAATGTGGTTTCTCATTCCGAGCAACAGCCCAGGGTATTTTTGTTGTTGTCCTTGTTAGGTTTTTGTTTATTTTCCTCTATATTCTAATGATCATAATTGATTAATTGACATCCTTCTTGGACCATACTCTTAGCTTTCAGGATGTGAATTAAAAGAACTGTAATTTCTTTCTCCTTTTATAATTTAGTTGTCACCAAATAACTACAGCTTGGGTGATAGCTGGCATGCAAATGTCATTTTAAGGGATAAAATTTGGCCCTAATTACATTATATGTGTGTGCGTGTATAGATATATATCATAAGTACCTCTTATGTAACTTTTACTTCTTTTGCTAATATTTAAAATGGTCAGTAAGATATTCTTTTTTGTTTGGTTGTTTTTTTCTTTTTCTTATGTTTAGAGACAGGGTCTCATTTTGTCGTCCTTGGTAGAGTGCCGTGGCATCACAGCTCACAGCAACCTCCAGCTCCTGGGCTTAGGCGATTCTCCTGCCTCAGCCTCCCGAGTAGCTGGGACCACAGGCGTCGCCACAACGCCCGGCTATTTTTTTGTTGCAGTTTGGTCGGGGCCGGGTTCGAACCTGCCACCCTCGGTATATGGGGCCGGCACCCTACTCACTGAGCCACAGGTGCCCCCCGGTCAGTAAGATGTTCAGTCAGAAATAATTCATCTGCTGTAGACAGTTCTGAGAGCCTCTTCTCTTGGTCCGGTTTCATGAGTTTTGCTTCCTCCCTGCACCTTACCCTGCTGTGACAGCCCCACCGCGGGGCGTCCAGAAGGGGCTTCCATCCCCACAGTGAAGACCTCCCGGAGCGCGACTGCAGAGCCGCAACCATCCTCACCACCGCGCCACCTCCACTCTTCCTCTCGGAAATATCCACATTAAGGGCACTAACGACCTTCCAGTCTTCAAAACCTATGCTGTTTTATTTCTCTAACTTGCCCTTTATTCCCTTTTTAATGGATCCATAATCTTTCCCTCTGTAATGTTTTGCCCTAAAAAATGGTTTTCCTCCAAATGTCAAGAGCCACCTCTGTGGGCACCAAGTGGGCACAGGTGCCGAGTGCGGCTGGAAGGCTAGAAGTTGGACCAGCCCGGTCAGGTGTGGCCTGGAATCTGTGCACCAGCGTTAGGCCCCCTGTGTGTGGCTGTGCCTCACGCCCCCCGCCCCGAAAGGGGCTTTGCCCTGATCTGTCAAACAAGTGGGCAACAGAGTAGCCTGGCAGAGCTGAAAGGATGCTCCAGCCACAACAGAAGGAGCCGGCTGGTTTCCTCCTGTGATAAGAATTAGCCAACACAATTTTGTTCAAATACTTTTAAATTATTAGCTTAAATGTTAAATGCGTAATTTTTTATCAAATAAGCCACTGATTCTAGATAATCTAATTGTCATTGATTTAGCATATCTCTCTGTGTGTATATATATATATGATACATATATGATAATGCGTATTAAGTGCTTGTTACCAGCCAGCCACTATTCTTCCTGAATTCATTTATTTTCATGGGTGTTCTACACTCACTTCTTTAAACAATCACAATGAGCCCTGAGGACCTACTCTTACCATCATCACCACCTTGGATGGGAAAACTGGAGCTCTGCAGTCTCGCACTGCTAATAAACAGAAAACCTGTGATTCAGTGCCCACATTCTGTGGGTTAGCAATCACATGGACACCCACTCTTTATTTGACAAGAACATATATTTCCTTAGGCTTTATTTTGAGCAGTGTTCTAAATACCTATATATTGAATAACCAACTATAATCAAATTTTTATCATGCCCTATTAACACTCTAGATATCTGTGGCATTTAAATAATATATTCATCTATTTCAAACTGTACTTGAGGAATACCTAATTTAAAATGAGGAATAAAAACAGACACTGAGGCTCGGCACCTGTAGCACAGTGGATACTGGCGCCAGCCACATACACCAAGCCTGACAGGTTCAAACCTGGCCTGGGCCAGCTAAAAAAAAAAACAGAAACAGCAATGACAACTGCAACAAAAAATAGCAGGGCATTGAGGCAGGCGCCTGTAGTCCCAGCTACTTGGGAGGCTGAGGCAAGAGAATTACTTAAGCCCAACAGCTAGAGGTTGCTGTGAGCTGTGACACCACCGCACTCTATCCAGGGTAACATAGAAAAAAAACATAATTAACCTAAACACACAAATAAAAAAACAGACATTGAGCTACCATATGAAGCTTAAAAATCCAGTTTCAGTGATTGAAAAAACATTCTAATAGAGAAATATAAATTTGCAACTTTGGCAAATCATACAAAGCAAAAGTACACAGAACTGGATTTCTAGTAGATGGATTTATTCTAGACAGGGAAGTCCAGAGGGTCCACCTTGGGGACGGACGTGTGGACAAGAGGAAGGACAAATAACCATTAACTTGGTAAAGGGGCTGGTGAGGGGACCCTGCCCCTGAGGTGGAAGATTCCATGTGGCAGAACAAGTTCACTAAGTCCACTGTCTAGGCCATCCAGAAAAGTTCAAAGACATGTAGAGCTGACAAGGGCGTGAGGACTCGGGCAATGAAGATCCCAGAACTGTAAGGGCAGAACGGTTGGGAAACGAGTGCTATTTGTTCCTTTGTACACGCCGCTGGCGGTGGGGAATCTGCACAGACTCAGGGCCTAGAATTCAGTGGATGGTTTCACAGGCAATTAACACAGCTGAAGAGAGAACAAAGAAAATTTGGTTTGTGGTTAGAGATCGAGAAACGTAGGAGAGTGTAACATGAATAATACATGTTGACAACACCTAACATAGGGATGACTACAGTTCTAAAAGGAGAAGAAAGAGAAAATAGAAAATAGAAATAGTGATGAGAGGATCCACAGAACGCCCTGAGGTGTGAACTTGAACCCCAAAGGCTACACACTGGAAGAAAAGAGTCGGAGGTGGGTTATCCCTCATGTCGTAAGCTCAGACTGAAGATCTCCACCTCTGATTAAATCAAGACTATTTGCTCCCTGCCTCACTGGCTGCGGGGAAGATGCAGACCCTTGAGCCTCAGATGAGCTTTACACATTGCACTGAAAATGTGAAGCAGCCAGTCAAAAGTTACAGAGAAGATTAAAATAACCAGATGCCACCACCACCACACGCAGTCACACAGTAGACGTAGAATAACCAGAAAGAAGTTGTCAGACATGGACTGCAACATACGTGTTATTAGCTTTTTCAAAGATAAAGGAAAAAGGGACAATTATAAAATTGAAGCTGCAAAAACGAATCAAATGGAAATGTTAGAATTAAAAATATAAGAGATGAAATTAAGAATTCAGTGGATGGTTTAACAGGCAATTAACACAGCTGAAGAGAGGACAAGCGGAGCAAAGAGAATTTGGTTTGTGGTTAGAGATCAAGAAATGTAGGAGAGAGTGTAACATGAATAATACATGTTGATAACACCTAACATAGGGGTGATTACAGTTCTAAAAGGAGAAGAGAGAGAAAATAGAAAAGGAACTCTATTATAGATGAGACAGCTTCAGAAGACACAGGAAAAGCAAACGTTCACGAAGCACTGTGAACACCAGGCAGATTAAAACAAAGCATCTAAGGATGTCACAGTAACATTTCTGAAAACTGAAGACAAGAGGCAGTCATATAGAACAAGGTGTACATTACCTTCCAAGGAGTAGTCATACTACTAACAGCTGACTTGTAGCAGTGGGAGTCAGATAACAAAAATAACACTATCAGGTGTGAAATAATGGATAATGGCCTAGAAATCTATACACTCTAAAACTCTCCTTCAAAAAAGATAGGCAAAATAATGACATTTTCTGGGAAACCAAAACCTGGAAAATTCATTACCAAAAACCTCAGTAAAAAGAAGACTAAGGGAATTCCTCATCAAAGAAACATAATCATAGATGAAAACAGTGGAGCTGAAAAAAGAAGAATGTAAAGGAAAAACCCGAGTAAATCCAAATGAAATGAAACAATAGTTAGAAAAAATATACCTATATAAATCATGATAAACAGTAGCATGAAAGATGGGATTTTGTGAAATGCCATTTGATTATATTTAGTGCAAAGTTCCTTATTATCTGAAGAATTGTAAAGATACCAGCTAACCAATAATAACCATTAACTATTTAAATTAATATAAATATGTTCTAGTGTTATAGATTAAGGGTACATTTTTGAATTTCTGGGTAAACACTGCAATAACAGTGGTAAGCCAATTGGAAAGCAGTTCATCAACAAAACTAACAAATCCAAAAAGTAAAAATGGGACAAATATAAGATTCAGTGCTTGAATGAAATGCTAGCACATCAGTAATCACATTAATGCAAATAGATTGAATACTCAGACATTGCTCCTGCCCATGTAAAGTTTAAAATTTCTCTGGATTAATGAATAAAGACGTGTACCTCTCTCTCTTTTTCTCTCTCTCACATGCACGTGAATAATTGTCTAAAATATGAGAACACACATACTCTGGTTTCTCTTCAGATCGCATAAATCTTTCACCTTTTAAAATCTGAGAACACAAAAAGATTGAAAATAAGATGATGGTGTGTTAAATACATGGAAATAAAATGATTTTTGTGTAAGTGCATGAAAATAGAGTTGATATGTACGTTCATGCACATACTATTCAAGTGCAAGAAATGACATTTCATTAAGACTATGGCAAAAATCTATAGTCTTAAATTGGTATGTACCTAATACTTTGGCTTTAAAACATAAAGCAAAAAATGATATCATGAAAAGGAGAAATGTAGACACCTACAATCTTAGATTTTACTATATCTCTTTGAGTAACAGAAAGAAAATCCAAACAAAATTTCGTAAGGATTAAAAAAAATTAGTAAGGATATAAGAGACTTGAAAAGCAAGCACAATGAACAAACTCAATCTGGTTGCCAAATATATAATACTATATTGGTAATCTTTGAATACAACTAATATTTTATCATATATGTATATTTAATTTGTCCAAATTGACCATTAGTTTGAAAAAAATCAAACACACATCCACACCTACTACCACAAATTATAATAACTGAAATTCTCACAGTATATTTTTCTTCAACTACAGTGAGAATAAGCTTGAAATTAATATAAAAATGGAGTTAAAGTATCCCTACATGTTTGTAAATTACTTCTAAACAGCCCATTGTCTAAAAAAATGTACAAAGGAACTTAAAAATGCCAATTATGTAAATTAATATCTTACTAATGTAGACAACAGAATAACAAATAAAATACAGTCATGCGTCTATGATAGGGATACATTCTAAGAAATGCTTTATTAGGTGATTGCCTCATTGTGCAAACATCACAGAGTATGCTTGTACAAGCTTAGATGATGTAGCCTTCTACACAACTAAGCTGTATGGCCTATTGTTCCAAGGCTGCAAACCTGCACGGTGTGTTTCTATGCTGAATACTACAGGCAGTTTTAACACAATAGTAAGTATTTATGTATCTAAACATAGAAAAGTTACACTAAAAATATGATCTAAAAGATAAAAAATGATACACCTGTATAGGGTACTTGCCGTGAATGGGGTTTGCAGAACTAGAAGTTGCTCTGGGTGAGTCAGTGAGTGAGTGGGGAGTGGATGTGAAGGTCTAGTACACGTCTGTAGGATGAGGGGATTGGGAGGAGGGAGAGAAGGAAGAAGAGAAAAAGAATGGAGTGGCTAGAAATGAGGCGGGAATAACAAGTCACTGCAGCACCTCTCCCAGGTCCTGGAAAATAGGATTGCTCCAGGAGCAGTGGAAAGTCAGAGGAGGGGTTAGTGGTGGAGTCGGTGGTGATTCGATGAGCTTTGTACTTTGAATGTTTCCAGACAAATGAGCTTGAGAAGAGAAGAAGTAGATATGGGTAGATGTGGAAAGAATAGTAGCAGTGGCCCAGGAGAGAGCGGAGATGGCTCCGTGGGCTTGGGAGGCGATGGCGGAGGTGAAGGCGGGACGTGTCCTGGGAGCCACAGCAGGTGGGGGGTGGAGACCATGGGAGGTGCTGAGGAGGAGGAGGACGCCAAGCTCAGTGCTAGGATGACAATCTCAGCCCAAGTTTTCCTGACTCCAAAATGCCTTTCAAATATCATGTTAGCACATGTTTCTCTTCTCTACGACTCTTTTTTATTTAAAAAATTGATTGATTATTTATCTTGAATAACTAAAACCTTTTTGTGTTCTGGGCTAGTAACTATTTCATGGATTGTTTTTGTGGGGGGTTTCCTAGCCTTTCTGGTTTCATTTATAATCCTAGTTGAGGCAGAGTTTTACATATATTTTATGGCCATAGAGTCAAGAGCCCCTGTTTTATTGGTAAATACCCGCCACCTCCAGCGTATGGGGCCGGTACCCTACTCCTTTGAGACATAGGTGCCTCCCTTTAATCTATCTTTGAAAGAAATATATGCAAGGTTTTGACTTATTTATCAGTTATTGTGCTGTGTTGTGGGAAAATTAACAAGGTACATTCATGAATATGTCTCAAAACTTCATTTATTAAACCACTTATATTCAAATATATTAAGGTGTCCGTAATATATTACATATTATTTTTATTATAAGCAATTTAAAATTCTTCTCTTTCCTATATATATTTTCTATGCCCATTATTTTCAGTCGGTGAGTATTTAGCTATCTCCTCGATAAATGACTCCATAGAAACCCTAAAATATCTATTCTGCTCTACTGATTCTATATTCTATAGATATATGAATAAATTTCACTTTGCCTAAAGAGACTAGGATTCACATATACTTAATGGCTTATATTTTTCAATAATTTTCTTATTTATAAAGCGTTTTCAATACTGATATTCTTATGTATAAAAGAATCCATTAATAGCGTCACACTTCTTACACTTCCTTAAGAAGGTATTTAATGCTAATAAAATATTGCTCTGGACTAAATGGTCAAAATAGCTGTGGTTTGGGCCTTGATGACACGTGACATGACTAAGGATATGTAACCCAGTTCCATCCTCTGTTCCTCCACTTGCAAACTGGATAAGTAGCAGAACACACTTGCTACAAATGAGCAAAGAAAGACATTGAGCTTGGTTCTTATGTATGATATTGACCTGAAATACAACCAGTTCCTTGAAATTAAAACATCACTAGAAAGTAAAAGATCACTACAGCCAACTTAAGCTAATGAGATTGGTCAGATGTATTTCATTCCTGGGAAGTTTGTGATTTCAGCAGATCTAGGAAATAACCCTGTTAAATTGAGCAAATCCCGATATAGAGACAGATGTACATAATTTCTTTGACTCTTGGTCTAGTCTGGCAGAGTGAAACGTTGCCAAGGGTAAGGGTTTTTTAATTAAATTTGGAGAGTGGTTTGTGTATATGCTTGGAATTTCACTGATAGATATTTCATCAATAGGGCAATGTGCCTCAGTTTAAAAATGACATGTATTTTAAAAAATGTACAAGTCAATTCTTGGGTAAAAGTATAGAGGAAGAGAGGCAATGGCACAATTGTCCCTTCACACATTATTTCACCTGTTCAAGGGACATGAATTGAACTCCTGCTGCTATTCAGTCAAGGTGTGACAGTGTGAGGAGCCATAGGAGAGCAGGAGGGTGTGACCCTTCAGGTGGGCGTGGGGCGGAAGAGGTGCTCCAAAGTAACTGTGTGTGATAAATTGTCATAATGCAATCCTAGCTATTCGATGATCAATTTGATGAACAAATAGCCATTTAATAGCATTAAATATATCACTAAGCTGAAAATTAAATTCCTGTTCCGTCTGTTGGTTGTAAAGAATCTGGGGAAATGGGTCAGATGTGAGCAGAGGTAACACTGGGCGTGCTAGTTCCATGGAGGATCTATAAATGTCTCTTATCTGTTCTCTACAGCCCATCCCATCCTTCGCATTACTATTCGGAATTAGTTGAGGAGCTTCCTAGTTGCCTTAACTGACTTTCTGCCTCTGTGCCTTTGGAGGGTAGATGAGAGAAGTAGTTTCATTTCTTAAAACATGGATCTGGCTATATCACTGTCCACTTGGAGGGCCATAGCTTGGGCGTTCCCAGTAGGAGACAGCCCACTTGGTTTTCACTGGTGGCCCCGGCGCCTTTCCACGCACGTTCCTCACCCCCCTTTTTTAAGGTGTCAGCCTTCTGAACTACTCACAAACTCCCTTGCTAGGCGTTCCTGTCCCCGGCTCAATGACTCAGTTTATACTGATCCTGGGCGATGTGCTTCGGCTGCCATCAGCTTTAGCTTTCTCCAATATTTGCCCAAACATCTGTAAACCCGCTCATCTTTATTCCTGTACCACATTTGTTCTATTATTGTTGTTCACGTTGTCAATTTGATGTTGCTCACTAGATACTGTTTTCTATAATAAAACCCATCACATGTCATTGTGCTTGGCATAGCATGAGTGTCATAACTTATTTTAAGTTAATTTGCCTAATTTCCAAATGGATGGCTGAGAGAAGGTAAAAGCAATTTATTATATGCTCTCTCCAAATCATTATTTTCATATCCATGCATTTTGTGAACATATTTTTCCCCAGAAGATATCTTCCTGAAAAGTTATGGGTAGACGAAATTATATGGAACAAATAATGTCTTCAGTACCGTAGGAGAGCTCACATTTTAAAGAACTGCAATAATGACTTAATATGTGTAAAAGGATAACTCGCAGTAAGAATAAACACTGTTTTCTTGGGCCACCTTGACCTGCGCTTTTGTAAACTGGGAACTTTGTGTTGAATGTCCTTACAGTGGGGTTTCCCTGGCGAAGTTGTTCGTGTAGCTAAACTTTTAGCAGTAAGTAACAAGGAAGGGCACTGATGAGATGAGATGAGGAATCTGTTCTAGTGTTATAAATATTATTTCATGCCAAATGTGAAACCGAGTATTTTGCCAGAAGTCTCAACTTAAATCAGGGCTACTTTAATCAGAGTAGTTGTGATTGCCAGCAATACATAAATGAAGGAGGAAGCAGAGGGCTGGACAGAACCCACGGCTGCATCGAGGCAAATTTAGAGTGAGCCAGCCAGAGTTACATAGAAGCCAGGAAGTCTACACTGGTTGTGCCACCCAGATGTTTTGAAGTGTGGCAGATTCTATGTGCCCAAGCCCAACAGAAACACCTGGTGAAGATCATAAGATAAGCATTCCTTTCCTGTGAACTGGAAAGAAAACAAGAAATAGGACTGCAAAAACGAAAGAGAGGGGAGTCAACACTGCCGGCAACCCATGTTTGTGTCGCTGTTTGTGAACACAACGGCACAGCGGAAAAGTCATCCTACAGATGGGGTGTGGAGAGAGCTTCTGAGGGCCATACTATCTTCAAATACGTCCTAACCTAATTTTCCCACAAAATTTAATATACAAAATTAGAATGGAAATTGAGAATCACCGTTATTTTAAGCATTTTTTTTTCTTATGCTCCTGCTGTCTTTTTCATTCATCTGCATGCCTCTCCTCCTCACATTGCACCAGACACTGGCTCCAGGCAAAGAACAAACAGGCCCTACTCTGATGTGCAACTGTCCTGCTCTCCGCCAGTCTTTCCTACAGGCCTTTGCACCAGACCCTGGGTGGCAACAGCAGGTGACAAGTACCTCCATCCCACAGGTATTGGGCCTGACAGCTGTTTGGTCTGTTTTAGAGAAAACCATTCAGTCTTGCAGAGTCATTCACGTCCCAACTCAAAGCTTTAACCCCTGTTACTCCACTTTCCATTTCCAGAGATAATTTGTAGGAAGCTATAAAAAATGGCAGGTTAAAAAATGGTTGTTCTGTTTTCTTGATTTTTTTCCCTCTCTCTTCCATCATGTGGTGATGGCATGGGGAAGGGACGGCTGTCAGGAGCAGTCCAAAGGTCAATTCTCAGTGGGAAAGAGAGGAAGATTCCAGATGAAGTAAAGCTGCTTCAAAGAAAGGAGAAAAACATCATTTCAATGCTGCCTGAAAGTGGAGTTAGACTGGTGATCCTTTCTGTTCACATTAGCCTGGGTTTAGCCCAAAGTTTAACAATGCGAGGGTGGTCTGTGCCCAAGTGTTCTTCTCCAGAGAGAAGTTAGAATCCTGGCTTGGCCTGAATGTCTCCCCTTTCCCTGAATGTATATATTGAAACCTATGTCTCCAAGCCAATGGTATTAGGAGGTGGGGCCTCAGGCAGGTAATTAGATCACGAAGTTGGAGCTTTCACTAGTAGAATTAATGTCCTTACAAAAGTGACCCCAGAGGGCTGCCTTCATCTCTCACCCTGGGACAGTGCTGGGGGTCGGCGCTGTCTATGAACAGGAAAGTGGTCACTCCCTAGGGAAGCCCAACCAAGCTTGGACTTCCACCTCCAGAGCTGTGAGAAATAAATTTCTGTTGTTTATAAGCTACCCAGGTTATGGCATTTTGTTACAGCATCCAGAAGAGATTAAAACAAAGCCTAGTGTGCCTACAGTTTTTAGGTAAAACTTAACACACATTACCTGGAAAACTACTTTCCAAGAGAACGGAAAGAGAGGAAGTTAACAACTTAATGGGACATCTCAAGCAACTGGAAAAGGAAGAACATTCCAATCCCAAACCCAGCAGAAGAAAAGAAATAACCAAAATTAGAGCAGAATTAAATGAAATCGAAAACAAAAGGATTATACAACAGATAAATAAATCAAAAAGTTTGTTTTTTAAGCAAGTCAATAAAATAGATAAAACTTTAGCTAACCTAATCAGGAATAACAGAGTAAAATCTCTGATTTCATCAATCAGAAATGACAAAGACAAAATAACAGACTCTTCAGAAATTAAAAAAAATCCTTAATGAATATTACAAGAAGCTCTATTCTCAGAAATATGAAAATCTGAAGGAAACAGACCAATACTTGGAAGCATGCCACCTTCCTAGACTTAGCCAGAATGAAGTGGAAATGTTGAACAGGTCTATATCAAGTTCTGAAATAGCATCAACTATACAAAATCTCCCAAAGAAGAAAAGTCCGGGACCAGATGTCTTCACATCAGAATTCTACCAAACCTTTAAAGAGGAATTAGTACTTATATTATATAACCTTTTCCAAAGCATACAAAAAGAAGGAATACTTCCCAACACATTAGATGAAGCAAATATCACTTTGATTCCCCAAACAGGAAAAGACCCAATAAAGAAAGAAAATTGCAGAACAATATCTTTCATGAATATAGATGCAAAAATATTCAATAAGATCCTAGCAAACAGAATACAGCATCACATCAAACAAATTATACGCCATGACCAAGTTCGTTTTATCCTAGGGTCTCAAGGATGGTTCAATGTATATAAATCTATAAATATAATACATCACATGAACAAAATAAGAAACAAAGACCATATGAGTCTCTCAATCAATGCAGAAAAAGCTTTTGATAATATCCAGCATCCATTCATGATGAAAACGCAAGAAAATTGGTACAGAAGGGACATTTCTGAAACTGATAGAGGCCACCTACACCAAACTCACAGCCAATATTGTATTGAATGGAGTTAAATTGAAATCATTTGCACTCATATCAGGAACCAGGCAAGGTTGCCCATTGTCTCCACTGCTTTTTAACATTGTAATGGACATCTTAGCCATTGCAATCAGGCAAGAAAAGGTAATCAAGGGTATCCATATAGGGTCAGAGGAGACCAAACTCTTTGCAGATATGATTGTATATCTTGAAAACCTCAGGGATTCAATTACAAAACTCTTAGAAGTGATCAAGGAATACAGCAGCATCTCAAGTTACAAAATCAATACTCACAAATCTGTAGCCTTTATATACACAAACAATAGTCAAGCTGAAAAAAACAGTCAAGGATTCTATTCCTTTTACAGTAGTGTCAAATAAGATGAAATATTTGGGAGTTTACTTAACAAAAGACATGAAAGATCTCTATAAAGAGAACTATAAAACTCTCAGAAAAGAAACAGCTGAAAATGTTCACAAATGGAAAAACATACCATGCTCATGGCTGGGAATAATCAACATTGTTAAAACATCCATACTATCCAAAGCAATATACAATTTTAATGCAATCCCTATTAAAGCTTCACTGTCATACTTTAAAGACCTTGAAAAAATACTACTTTGTTTTATATGGAATCAGAAAAAACCTTGAACAGCCAAGACGTTACTCAGAAATAAAAACAAATCAGGAGGAATCACACTACCAGACCTCAGACTATACTATAAATAGATAGTGATCAAAACAGCATGGTACTGGCACAAAAACAGAGAGGTAGATGTATAGAACAGAATAGAGAACCAAGAGATGAACCCAGCTACTTACTGTCATTTGGTCTTTGATAAGCCAATTAAAAACATTCAGTGGGGAAAAGACTATTTAACAAATGGTGGTGGGTAAACTGGCTGGTGACCTGTAGAAGACTGAAACTGGACCCACACCTTTCACCATTAACAAAGATAGACTCTCACTGGATTAAAGATTTAAACTTAAGACATGAAACTATAAAAATATTAGAAGAAAGGGCAGGGAAAACACTTGAATAAATTGGCCTGGGAGAATATTTCATGAGGAGGACTCCCCAGGCAATTGAAGCAACACCAAAAATACATTACTGGGATCTGATCAAACTAAAAAGCTTCTGTACAGCCAAGAACATAGTCAGTATAGCAGGAAGATAGCCCTCAGAATGGGAGAAAATATTTGCAGGTTAATGCCTCCGACAAAGGTTTTTTTTTTTTTGTTTTGGCCAGGGCTGGGCTTGAACCCACCACCCCTGGTATATGGGGCTGGCGCCCTACTCCTTGAGCCACAGGACCCACCTCTGACAAAGGTTTAATAACCAGAATCTACAGAGAACTCAAACATATTAGCAAGAAAAGAACAAGTGGTCCCATCTCAGTGTGTGCAAGGGACTTGAAGAGAAACTTCTCTGAAGAAGACAGGCCCATGGCCTACAGACACATGAAAAAATGCTCATCATCCTTAATCAGAGAAATACAAATCAAAACCATTTTGAGGTATCATCTAACTCCAGTAGGATTAACCCACATCACAAAATCCCCAAACCATAGAAGTTGGTGTGGGTATGGAGAAAAGGGAACATTTTTACACTGCTTGTGGGAATGGAAACTAATATGTTCCTTTTGGAAAGATGTTTGGAGAGTACTTAGAAATCTAAAAATAGACCTGCCATTCGATCCTGCAATTCCTCTACTGGATATATATCCAGAAGACCAAAAATCACTTTATAACGAAGATGTTTGCACCAGAATGTTTATTGCAGCCCAATTCATAATTTCTCAATCATGGAAGAAGCCCAAGTGCCCATCAACCCATGAATGGATTAATAAATTGTGGTATATGTACACCATGGAATATTATACAGCCTTAAAAAGATGGAGACTTTACCTCTTTTATGTTTACATGGATGGAACTGGAACATATTCTTCTTAGCAAAGTATCTCAAGAATGGAAGAGAAAGTATCCAGTGTATTCAGCCTTACTATGAAACCAATTTATAAACACCCACACTTCCATATGAATACTATAACCCAACTACAGCCCAAGATGAAGGGGAAAGAGGAGGCGGGGGAGGGGGAGGATGGGTGGAGGGATGGTAACTGGTGGGACCACACCTATGGTGCATTTTACAAGGGTACATGTTAAATCTAAGTATAGAATATAATAAATATAAATGTCTTAACACAATAACTAAGAAAATGCAGTGAAGGCTATGTTAACCAGTTTCATGAACGTATTTCAAATTGTATGTAAAACCAGCACATTGTACCCCATAGTTGCATTACTGTACACAGCTATGATTTAATAAAACAAACAAACAAACAAAAAACTACTCTCCAGGTTGGGCACCAGCCACATGCTCTGGGGGTGGGGTGGGTTTGGATTCAGCACTGGCCTGCTTAAAAAAAAAAAAAAAATGCAAACAAAAAACCCCACACTACTTTCTAAGCATTTGGCTTTGGTTTATCTATTTCTTCTACTTACCTCTCAAGCCCAGATCATTAGTTTTACACCTGTTCACCAACTGCTTGTATGTGTGGGCTTACACGTTTATATACAGCATTCACATACTAAACACAGAACGTGGAGTGCACGCATGTGGGCCCTGTGAGCAACTTGTGTGATTAGCGTTGCCATTACTCAGAATTTTCTGCTTCTATGTGAGTTCAAAATTGGCCTCTTACTCTTTTTACAGAGATGTTTTTGTGAATGTAAAAAAAATGCAGAAGCTTCCCAAACCCCTCCGAGACTCTCTCTCCCACCCCGACCCCCCCCACACACACACACGCATTTACACACTCAAGGGTGTGACATCCCACCAGGATGTCAGCTCAAGCCTGATGTGCCCGTCAGCTCCACATCTGGTTTTGGAGGCGGCCTGGGTCGTGCGTCCTCTGCGTGCGTGCTTGTGGGAGCGCGTCCCTGTGTGGTCAAGGAGCCCAGCCCCTTTATGTATGCCCCTAGCGCCCAGCGGTGGCAGGTAGCGATTGAGGGACCCAGGGCCAGGGAATCGGCGCTGGGATTTGGACCCAGGCGAAATCCTGGGACACTCTGGGACCGAGCAGGAGTCCTTAGTGCCGGACAGAGTCCTTACATCTGATGGGATCAGATCGCGGCAGGCAAGGGGGCAGCTGAAGAAACAAAGTCGCCGAAGGGCTGCGGCTGCCGCGGAGGCCCAGAGCGAAGCGGAGCCCGGGAAGCCAGGTGCGCGGCAGGGAGCGCGCCCGGCGCCGCTGTCCCCAGGAAGGTGCTCTGTGCTGCGGAGCTGCGGCAGCGCCGGATTCCGAGGCAGACCCAGGCGCAACCATGGAGACGGGGCGTGTGTCCCATAGTAACCTGTAACAACATTATTTATAAGCTGCCATCCCCAGTCTCCCCTTCCCCGCCCCCACTTCCCTCCGCTCGTCTCCAGACTTGCAGGCGACGCGCACAGCCGCGTCTGGCTCTTCCCTGCCTTTCCCTCCTCTCCCGGGCTCGGCCAGGGGGTAGTCGCCGCCGATCACTAGTTAACGCCCGCCTGAAAGCGGCGGCTCCACGTGCGGCAGTAGCCGTAGTGCGCGTTTGTAGGAGCCGGGCGGGCGCGCGCCGCGCGTGCACACTGCCCGACGCGGTGGGGGCGCCAGCCGAGGAGGGGGCTTGGGGACGGCCTCCGGTCGCTCTGCCTGAAGAGTTTGGGCGCGTTTAACCTTGGTGCAGCCCGAGGCTTCCTGGTCCAGCTCAGTTCAGGCAGATCATCCGGCGCGCGCGCGCGCACAGGCACGGGGATACAAACACACGAAACACACTCAGGCCACCTCTGGCGTCGCCGCCCGGGCGAGCCCCCGCCTTCAGGGACTGGGGTGGCGCCCGCTGGCTCCGCGCTGCGCGCCGGAGGAGCCCCGCGAGCCGCCCCGGGGCCCCGCGTGCGCTCCGCTCGGTGCTGGCGGCGAGCTGGGCGGACACGCACGGTGTAGGAGCTGCCCCTCGCGGCTCGCTGGCCGGGCTCTCAGCCTCTGCCTCCCTGCTTCCGCGGCTCCCGGCTTTGTGTTTAAAGCAGTCCCCACCCCGCACCCCGGCTTCCACCCCCACCCCCCGCGTCTTCACTGGCAGCGTCCAGAAAGAGTTGATTGCTATTGCGATCCGCCGGGAGCCGAGGGGCTGGGGGTGAGCGGAGGTGGGGAAATCCAAGCGCTGGAAGATTTTTTTTTTCTTCAAAAAGCCATCCCCACCCAGTCCTTGGCCAGTCCTATCTACTAAAATCGTCACCAGGGCAATGGATTGAGTTACTCTTCTCTGGGCCAGAAGAGAGGTTCAGACTCGGGGCAAAATGAAGGAAAAGGCCATGATCAAGACCGCTAAGATGCAAGGCAACGTGATGGTGAGTGGTCCGCGGGGCGCGCGCAGGGTCGGGGCCGCAGTGAGGAGCGATGGGGACAGGTCTGTCCGGCAGAGTCGCCGGCCCCCGGGAAAAGCGGCGACCCGGTGCTCGCCGGTGCGCAGCGGCGCGCCCTCCACTCCCCGCTGAACCCACCCGACGCCCCAGCTGCGGAGGAGCAGGCTTTATTGCAACTTTGCGGCTCGTTCGCTCTGCTCCTTTGGCAGGTGGCTTTGTGCTTCGGGCGCGAGCCCGGGTGCGCGAGGTGAGGAAGGGGCTGCGAAGGAGCCCAGTCGGGCCGCGCGTCTGTCCGAGTTGCGAGCAGATCCCCAGGGCGGTTCTGGAGGAAACGCGGAGAGAGGTGGTCACTTGGGCCAGGGAAGGGCCACGGGGCCCTGATGCCCAGGCCAGCCTCGGGGTTGCCAGTCCTCGGCGACCTGTTGGGGTTCGCCGAGCCTTTGCTACACTCCGGGCGGGCGCCAGTCGCTCTGTTCCGGCGGCTGCCCTGGGGTCTATGGCCGCCCGCTCGGCCGGACCGACTCCCGAGGTTGGAGAAGATGACGCCCCCCAGCTTGGTCCCTGTGGCACAGGGTGGGTCATCGGGGCACGTCCCCCAACCGCCGCCGGCTGACCGTGAGCCAGGAAACAGGGCTGCTGGCCAAGGCCATCATTGCACAGACAACTTTGCTAACTCGAGGACCCGGCCGTCCGCCTGCCCAGCGAGCCCACCCTGGGGGCCTGCTCCCCCAGCCGCCGGCCGGGGCGCGCCCACCAGCCTGGGGCACGGGCCGGGCCGGGGCCGCGTCTCCCTGAGGACGCGGAGGTTGCCATCTTGAGCTGTGGAAATTGTGTGGCTGCGTGTGATTATTTGGGCGCTGTTTTAACCCCTTAGGTGTTGGTTTGGGATAATCGGTCAGAAGGGCCCTGTTATACTGTTCGCTGGTGCAATTTTTTGTGAGGGAGGGTGGGCATTGCCATGTTCTGTGAAGACTCATCAAGAAAAGCAGAAATTCTTTCAGCTGCAAACTTCAGAGTTGTTTACAAGTGGGTTGGGTGCTTGCGGTGGGGGAGAACCCACTCAGTCGTCCCTTTTGAGGGCTTTAAAGAAGAAGAGACGAGAATGGAAAATGCTGCTTTAACTGAACAAACGTAATAAATATCCAGCTGGTAGCCACGCCCACAGCAAACACCTGTTGCCCTGGCAGAGGGGAAGAACCACTGACTCAGAACTCGACTTAGGACTGAAGTTCAGGACAGCCTTAGGAGCATAATAACTGCAGGGGGTGGGGGACATTTCCGTGGTGACGAGCCCCCCTTCATGACCTCCCTCTGTTTGTGGCTTCTCTGGCTGGCTGACCTAAGTGCTTGTTGATGAAAGTACATCTGACTCTCTCTCTTTTTAGCCATTGTGTTGTTCAGCATAATTTTCTCATATAAACAGGACAGAAACATGTGTGGAGTATTATTTTCTAGTTAAATGCCCACCCACACCCCTAATTCCTCATTAATACTATGCGCTGGTGCTCTAGTAAACCCACAGGACAAGGACGGAGACAGGCGATAACAATTCAGATTAATTATACTGGTGATGATACATTATTGATTCATTTCATAAATCTATTGTGAAGTAAATGTTTCTCCTCGTGCCTTGTATAGTATGCCGTGAAATAAAAACATCTTCCTATTATATCTTTATTAAAAGACTTGAAGGTCTTACCTCCAACTATCCCCTTTCTGGTTTTACTGTAAGCAATAAAGAATGAAACAATTAGTAATTACACTTCTCCCTCAGGCTCCCAATAAGGGCATCTCATGGGATGCTCCTCACACCCCACCCCTGTGTGTAATGTTGATCAGTATAATCATAGCAGATTGAACTGAGCTGAAAGTACTCTACAGCAACCAATATTTTAAGAGTCATCTGCTGGCCCAAGAGAAAAATGAGACTCAACTTTTTCCATGTTCTATCAAGTCTTAAATCAATAATCATGCCTCCACAAATAAGTTTGTAATTTATTTGAAATTTTATGTCTCAACTAAAACTATGTGGCTTCAGCCTAATGGTCATTTAAGACTTAAAGCTGAGCCCTAACTTTTCATTAGTTGCTTTGGAAGACTCTTGCTAATCACAGCCTCTCTTGGGTTAGATGACTGGCAAATTCTTTGCATTTGCAACTTGATTGGAATTTGGGTGATATTTTACCGCCGAGACAAGGACTGGATGATCCACTCCCTTTTACTGGCAGTTGGGTTGCCACACATCTGACTGATACAAAAAGTGCAGGGTGTTTTATCCTGAGCAGCGTCAATGAGCCACATACACACAAAGACGCAGAAACCAAATCTGAGTTCAAAGTTCTCAGAGCTCTTTGAGCTGTCTGGGCTCACATTGGAGGTTTGATATTTAAAAGATGGGGGTGGGGGGAGATACAGACACTTGGCACTGCCCAAATGGTTATGCAAATGCCAAATCCCATTACAGCCATGCATGCATGTAAATTGTTTTTTTAATCCTACTTCTTCTGACTTCTGTTCACTATGTGTGACTGTGCTGGACCGGCAGTCCACTTGTTCCCTAGGAGTTCTGCAAAAACTGTGACAATGGCTTTCTGGCTCTTTCTTTCTGTGCCACATTGCTTACTTGGGAATCTATTTTTGTAAAATTTAATAAATGTTTCATTCCTCACACATTGCTTTAGAAGTTTGTTTCTGAGTACAGGTAGAAATGAAGAGAAGTCAATATATAGGCATAATATCTGCTTTTGTGCCAATACGTGAGTAGAAGAGATACTACAGGTAGAATCAGTTCACAGTTTCTATTTCAAACCTTGAGAAGTAGCCATTTCATAAACTTTGATGCTAATGTGTAAGTGTAAGAACTCCCAGACTAACCACACCACATTCACTGTGCAACTGCATACACAGAGAAAGAATAAAACATTTTTCCCTTGCTCAGAACAAGAATTTTTTTTAAATAAACTGTTTTTATTTGTGAATTCATAGGGAGGTTGACGTGCACATTTTTTCAACCCAGACTTTCTTTCTTGCTATTATGTTGAGATCTTACTTCATACAAGTATATCTTCTTGCAAGAGGTTCTAGGGCCAACGGGAAATTTTGTTATCCAAAGGATATTGCTCTATGCTAAATGCCCCTACTCTGTCCATATGAGCTTTCCCCAGACACTGAGTTGCTTAATGGAGTCAGAGTAAAGGTTAGTTCAGAAATAAAAGCCGTGGGACTGCCCTCTGAACATTGCAGTCTTCCCCTTGCTGGCATGAGCATTGCTGACTCCTGCAAGTACGTGACGGGTAAGTGGGACTGGGCAGCCTTGGTGACCAGACTGGTCTCAGAGGAGGCCCAGAGGTGGATGCAGAGGATCAGAAGACTTCGAGCCTCGGGCCACACTGGAGAACCCGCAGGCGACTGGCGTTGGTTTTACAGGGCAGCTGCCCTCTGGGATTGCCCTGGGTAGAGAAGACTCAAGCTGAAGTTTTTCCCTGAGGTCACTGGCACTGATTTCAGGTCTTTAGTCCCCGATTGGATGTATCTGTGATATTATGAGCGTAGTATCTTTCAGAACGATTGTCTTTCCCGTACTCTGTTGGATAAAATGCCTGGATTTCAGTTGTCAAAATTAAGAGTTTTCTTTCAAGCTATTTGATTATTTAACTGATCCAGTTAAATAAAACTAGGGTGACACTCTAGTGATGAGTCTCTACTTGTGATATGACCAGGAGAACAGAGGCCCTTTGAGATTTTTAGGCAATTTTTGTGGGCTTTCGTGGGACAGAAATCTCCTGTTGTTGAGTCCTACTTGAGGACAGGGACGTACCATTGTAAGATGGTATTCAGGGGTACAGCCTTTTGTGGCGCAGTATTTTTCCTAAGACCGGTGGGAATCAGATTGGTAACTTTATGAGAAAACCCTTGGTGCTGATTCTAAATATGGGCACTCCAGTATAGATTTGAGGGTAGGAGGAGGGATTTTCCTTCCCAAAGTGGGTTCCAAAAATTACTTCTAAGGTCAGTCTTTCTGAGTGTGATCATGTGTCCTAGTGGTATGATGGTCAGGCTGGTATTTCTCTACTTCCTAGCAGTTCAACATCTCTTCATAAAATCAGCAGCCCCGTAACTAGATTCCTCTTGAATTATTGCTTAATCTCATCTGTGCAAGAAAAATTGGCTGGGCAGGGTCCATTTCACACACCTTCCATTCCAGCTTTATAGGAGTATTTTAAACATGAAAAATGCACGAAGTTGCTCAAGTTTCCAGGAAATAGTTCCCAAAGCCAGAATTGAGGGGCCAGCATTTGGGTCTTCTGTTGTCTTTGAGTAGCTGAGCTTCTAGATAACAAATACTAAAGAAAAAATTGTTACCAGAAAGGAAAAAAGGACTGCTAGAGCTTTTCCATCCACTTTGCCGGGACCATCCAGTGACCCCATGGTAGAAACATCTCTCCAAGTCTCCATCAACACAGGATCCACAAAGCCATTGCTGTGTTTTCACCCTGGATACCAGACAGTAGCAGAAATAGAAAGGTGACATCACGCTGGGCAGCCTGGAGGCCTTCTCACACAAAATGCTGGACAAAAGACCCTGGATCTGAAAGAATGTGCACTTTAGGGCGGCCTGTGGCTCAGTGAGTAGGGTGCCAGTCCTATACACCAGAGGTGGCGGGTTCAAACACAGCCCCAGCCAAACTGCAACAACAACAACAAAAATAGCCGGGTGTTGTGGTGGGCCCCTGTAGTCCCAGCTACATGGGAGGCGGAGGCAAGAGAATCACCTAAGCCCAAGAGCTGGAGGTTGCTGTGAGCTGTGATGCCCCAGCACTCTACCGAGGGCGACAAAGTGAGACTCTGTCTCTTAAAAAAAAAAAAAAGAATGCGCACTTTATGTCTGTCTACATAAAATTCAAAACAACAAAACCGAAGTATCATGGTAAGCGGTGCTGAAATAGTGCTCCTGAAAAAAGTGGCAAAAATTAAAGTTTTTAGAAAAATTAAGGGGATTGTGACCACACGCGTCACGGAGGTAGTCACGGTGAGGAGGGAGAAGACTGTGGGTGAAAGGCTCCCACCAGGGGCCTCTGCAGTGAGGGGTGAGTTCCAACAGTTTTCTGGGGTGCTGTTTACACCGCTGGGTTCATAGGAATTTTTTCTGTCTGTTTATACATGTTTAAAATACTTTTCCGTGTCTATGTCGCATTTCAAGATCTTTAAGATTTTAAAATGTACTTTGCATCTGCCAGTGAATGTGGGCATAACGTGTAAGTGGACATTATGCCACTTTTCCTATGGAGAAAAATTGGAGGTTTTAGAGATAGAAGGGGCCTCCATGTTCACCTTCAAAGGTCCATATGTAGTGTACCTTTACATAGAAGGCAAGGTCGTTCCCACATTCAAAGGTCACTATAAATCTGCTTTTAAAAAAACTGATGAGATAGCTGTGCATGTTTATTGGGTACAGGTGATATTTGGGTACAGGGGTACAATGTGTAATGCTCGACTCAGGGTAATTGGAATATTCCATACCTGAAGTGTTGACCATTTCTTTGTGTTAGGAATACAAAGATTTATTGGGAATAAATCTTCTCTTCTAGCTCTTTCAAAACACGCAGAAATTATTGTTCGCCACAGTCACGCTGCTGTGCGATTGAAGTCTAGAACTTATCTCTTCCATGTAACTGTGTTTTGAACCCATTAACCAACCTCCTGATTCATTCCTTCCATTCTCTGATGGTCTGTATGTCCACATTGTATCAAAATATCAAATGTAGCTCAAGAATATGTGTAATTATTATGTATCGATAAAAAAATGAAAACAAAATAATAAAGGTGTAAACTGGCTGGCAGATACTTACCTGGAGCCCTTGGGAAATTCTAGTCACTGAACAGAGGAGGCAGGACAGAGACCGTGTCCGGTTGTGGGTATCAGAGTCCTTCCAGACTGGGCCGTGTTGATCAGCAAACAGGGCAGGGGAGGCGGAGACACACGTGTTGAGAACTGACCCTGTGTCTAAAGTTCTGGTGGAACTAACTTAGTGTTGATGCCCAGTTTTGTATCTGATGATAACCTAGAGTGAGCACTACTCTGACGGGTATTTTACAGAGTGGTTCTCACAGTCCAGTGTCTGAGCCAGCAGCATCCGGTGCCATCCGGGCGCTTCAGAAGTTCACAACCCTGGCCCCGTGCAGACCTCTTGAATCAGAAACCCAGAGGTGTGGTGGGGCCTGTAGTCCCAGCTACTGGGGAGGCTGAGGCAGGAGGATCACCTAACCGCAAAAGTTTGAGGTTGCCGTGAGCTGTGACGCCACAGCTCTCTAGCTTGGGTGACAAGTGAGATTCTGCCTAAAAAAAATTTAAAAAGGAAGGCAGTCAGTCAGTCCAGAGGAGTCATTCTGATGTTCCAATGCACGCTAGAACTTAGTTCTGTATGTGTCACTTCGCCAACTGTCTGTGATAAAGGGCCAGATTTTTGGTTTTGCTTCTAAAATTTCGATAATACTGTGGACCAGTACTTTTATAAAATATAATAAAATGAAATAATTTAAAAAATAGGAGGTACACAAACAAACCCGCATTTTGTATTAGTACATACAGAATCGTCAAGTTCCTCTGTCAAATTGCTCTCACGCTTCTCCTAAGCTGGGTGCTTGACCTCTTGGGCTGCCTCTGCCCTGCAGCCCACACTCAGAGTAGCTGCGTCTGAAGGACCTTGGAAGCCTCGCTGAGGCTGCCTGTGCTGTCTGTTACTTGTCAAAGCCCCTGCTGGGGTCATATAATTGTAACAAAATGTCCCAACCTAGAAGCTCCCCCTTAGGAAGAGCTGCCCCTGACTGTGGTGGGCCTCACTCGCAGTCCGCCAAAGAGATCACAGAGGCGGACAGAGACCCCTCGGTAGGGTGGCGGGGCGGCTTCCACCCTGGTGTCCCAACAGGCCCACCTTCTCCCAGGAAGCTGGAAGACCTTGATGACCACTTTCAAAGAGAGGGCTCCTGGTTCCTTGATACTTATAAGTGTACTTGTGTGTGTATATATAATATTTATATTTAAAAAGAGAAAGAGGCTTGGCGCCTGTGGCCCAAGCGGCTAAGGCGCCAGCTACGTACACCTGAGCTGGCGGGTTCGAATCCAGCCCAGGCCCTGCCGAACAACAATGACGACTGCAACCAAAAAATGGCCGGGCGTTGTGGCGGATGCCTGTAGTCCCAGCTACATAGGAGGTGGAGGCAGGAGACTCGCTTGAGCCCAGGAATTGGAGGTTGCTGTGAGCTGTGATGCCACAGCACTCTCCCCATGGTGACAACTTGAGGCTCTGTTTCAAAAAATAAATAAATAAATAAAAATTAAAAAAATAAAAAGAGAAAGAAATTCTGAAAGAGAATGTCTGTGTGTATTTGTTCTCTTATTTTTAACTGGCTGAACTCAACTCCTTATTTTAATTAGCGTTTATCCCAGACCGCCCTGTTCTGGAGACGTCGCGTCTCTCAACCCCCTCTTGCCAGCGTTTTCTGTAGCATGCTTTTTAGTTGCAAAGAAACCTGTGAGCCAAGACCCCCAAATAATTTTACTTCCTTACTACAGCCATTCCGTTTAAATTGATTCACTCTGGGGTACAAGTGCATGGGTGGAATTAGGCTCAAAAGATGTCTTTCCTTTCAGAGTTTTGTTATTAGGAAAGAATTTGGTATTTTCTCACCTTTTTTAAAGTTAATTTTGGCTATGATTATTTTAAATGGTTTATTTTTTTAAAAAACATCTGTTAATGTTAATTACTACCCATAAGACCAAAGCCAGCCACAGAGGCTTTTCTTGTGCTGCTTCAGTCCATATAACGGAGATAATGTTGAAATGCTCTTATGCAAATTTTAAAATTCCCTATTACATTAACAGTGCTAATAACCGTCCATGCATTCCTTATGCTCCTGTCTGATCCAGGACAGTCAAAGTGGTTAGAGATGTGTTAGGATCACCTTGCAAATATAGGAGAAGTGAAATTTTTCATGTAAATTAGTTCCTTGAAAATGGATTCAGTACCAAATTTAAGAAATGAGGAAGCTCTGAAAAGTGGATATAATGCAATTCAGAGACATCTGTGGAATAAGGTGGAAACCGCCTTTCCCCAGATCACTGACAGAGGCCACTGCGGTTTGCTTAGTGGGAAGATTGTCCCACAGAAAGCAAAGCAGAGGAAGGAGAGGAGAAAGGGAGGTCACAGTGATGGGTTGTCTGAGGATAATGAGACCCTTTCTCTTCTGATAATGTTAATTTCTACTAGACCCACCTGGAGAGATTGCCCACCCACCTTCTTGCTGTTAGGTTCTGGCTTGTATCTAATAACAAAAGACTCACCTGTCCACAGAAAACAAGCCCTGCTCTATAAAACAGTTTGAAGAGATTTATTCTGAACCAAATTTGTAGACCAAGACCTGGAGCCACACCCAGGAAGCCTTGAGCAGGTGGACTCGAGGTGGTGGGCTTACAGCTTTTATTAAAATACATTTTAGGGAGACAGGAATTATAGATGATGTCATAAATCAACTCGTGCAAAACACATACATTGGTTTGGCCCCCACCTGTGGGACATCTTAGCAGGAGGTTACAGGTGATAGGTGATAGGTGGGTTTAAAGATGCTTTAGCTGACAGTTGGCTGAGTTAGGCTCTGTCTTAAAAGACCAGGAGTCACTGGTCTGTAATTAAAGGGTTTGTTAATCTGAAATAAAATACCAGACAGGCTGCAGTGATTTGTTTGCATATTGAGGACTGCCATAGGTCTTGCATAGCCTTAGGCCTGTTGCTGAGTCACAAAGGAATCTCTAGGAAGGAGAGTGGGGGTACAGTGGGGCTCATCTTATCTCCTTTCTCATGGCTAACAACTCAGTTTCAGGAATGTCATTGGCCTAGAGGGGTCCAGACAGTCAGTCTCTAAAAGGGGGGAATCTTCAGATTCTATATTAGTTCACGCACCCTTGTTATTTGTCTTCTGACCTAAGGAATTCTGCAGAATAAAGATAGGGACTCTGCAGTTTTATTTAGTTTGATACTGGTTACCGCAAGTTCAGGGCCCAGTGCCTCCTGGTGCTAGAAGTTTTCAGACCACTTCAACCTGTATTTCTTTCCTTCTGTCCTCTTTGAGCTCCTGAACATTAAACACAAACGAAGGGAGGTGTGTTCAACTTACACTCCAGTTTGCTCATAGCAAGAACGCCCTCCTGGAACCTTCACGGTGGCACCTGTCGGGGGCATCTAATTTAAAACAGAATCTTCTTCCAACCCAGAAATCCTCCCTACAAAGGTAACAGAGAAAGAGAACGCTTTTATTGTCAGGCTTAGCATTACAGGTCTTACCCTGAACCATGACAAAGACAGAAGAAATCTCGGCCCTCACGTACCAGGCAGGCTCGACCCAGGAAACATATGTTGTCCAGATAAACGGTAACTCGTCCTCATGTCAGAGGACTTGACAGGACCATGTGTCAAAATAGTTCAACCTAACTTTACCTGGTTGTTGGGGTAACAATCTGTGTGTAAACTAAAATAAAATCTTAAGGGTCTCTCCTCAGAAACTGGCTGTCTGGACCCCCTCTTGGTCAAGAGGACATTGGTAGCCATGAAAAAGAAGATCAGATAGGCCTGATTGTGCCCCCTCCCCTTCCTAGAGATGACATTTGTGACTCAGGAAAGCAATACAAGATTTATCCACAGGTCCCAATATGCATGATGAACCACTTAAGCTTATATGGTACTTTGTCTCTGATTAACAAACCCTTTATTTTAAGGATTCCTTTTCACTGACTCCTGGCCTTTTAGACGGAGCCTAACTCTTTCAGCCAATTGTCAGCTAAAGAATCCTTAAACCTACCTATAACCTGTAAGCCCCTGCTAAGATGTCCCACAGGTTGGGGCCAAACCAATGTAAGTTTTCCATGTATTGATTTATGATGTCACCTGTCTCTCTGAAATGCGTAAAACCAAACTGTGAGCCCACATGCTCAAGGCTTCTTGGGTGTGGCTCTGGGGCATGGTCCTCAAATTTGGCTCAGAGTAAACCTTAAATTATTTTACTACACATGGCTTTTTTTCCGTAGACATGTGTTATCTGCTTTTTGGCTTCATCCAGAGGAAGAACCAGCCCTGCGTCTTCAGGATAGATTTGCATACTGGTGCTGGGTGCCCCACCCCATGCAAGGCTCCATGAACTAACTGGGGTGCTTTCTCCCCTGGATGTCTGCATCTCAAAAATCTGGTTTTGCGGGGAAGACTCTCCTAGGTCATAATACTGTTGAAAGACCTGCCTATCTAGTCCTCAGAAGGATTCATTTCAAAGAGATGAAAAAGTACTTATAATTACCAGTTTTCTAAGGTAAAGCTCTTCCAAGAAGGAGAAGGGGGTGCTTTTCTCTTATTTTCAAGGAGGACAACTAGCCTCTTATTTTCAATTTGCGTTATTCTTACAAGCCCAGAGCATTCAAATGAGTAACCTTTACAAGCGTCAGCAACATCACAGACACCCTCCAAGAGGGCCCGAGCCTGCCTGGGCGTGTAGTTGCCCAGTGCTTGAGCTGTTAGTGCAGCTCAGCCACAACTCACACCAGAAGGCTGCTAAGGACCCCGGTGCTTGATGGAACCATTCCCTCTTTGGTTAAAGAGCAAGGAAGAAAGCCAGCAAAATACCTGGATCAGCGCCTTCCGTCCTGGGCTGGAGGCATTAGGGGACTGCAGGGTGTGGGAGAGAGACATTGTCAGCCCGAAGCCCCTGCTGTTCCGGAGCTCTGTTCTCAAGAGCTTCTGGTGATTTAGTGCTGAGCAGTAGTGAGGGGCATCTCTCTAAGCCCCCATAATAGCTCTGGATGAAGATGGTAATATCTTTCCTTTTCCAAGGAGACTCAAAAACACTCAAATCTCTTAAGTAAAACCTGGATAATCTGTTAAAGTTTAATGTATATCTTCAAGCTCCTGAGCCAAAATGTTGGAAAGAGCTTACCCTTTAATTCTACTTTTAATTGAAGAATCCTTAACATAGACTAATGCTGAGAGCAATAAACTTGGTATCCAGATGTCAAAGTTCTGGTTTTGACTCTGTGTGGCCTGGAACAAGAAATAGCCAATGGGTCCCAATTTTTATTTTTATTGCTTGTTTTCTGAAGCTCCTTGCAGTTACAGGAAAGGTAAGCAGGGTTTTTGTGACTCTAAGAATGGTATTTAACACATTAAAAGGAAGAACCTGTTGCCTGGCCTTCAACACTATTCCCTTAAGTTGGTCTTCATCAAATTGAAACGTTTTAGTAATTTGTCCTTCCAGAAAATGGCTAGCAGGTTATTTCTAAATATCATTATATTAATATTCACTATAACTTCTCTTTTCTTTTTCTTTTTTTCTTTTTTTTTGTGCAGTTTTGGCCAGGGCTGGTTTTGAACCTGCCACCTCTGGCATGTGGGGCCAGCGCCCTACTCCTTTGAGCCACAGGCGCAGCTATAACTTCTGTTTTCTAAACAACAACAACAAAATTGGTTTCACAGTTGTACTGAGTACATTGGATATTTTTTTTTCCATTCCTGAGATACTTTACTAAGAAGAATATTTTCCAGCTCCATCCAAGTAAACACAAAAGAGGTAAAGTCGCCATCTTTTTTTACTGCTTCATAGTATTCCATGGTATACATATATCACAATTTATTAATCCATTCATGGGTCAATGGGCACTTAGGCTTCTTCCATGACTTGGCAATTATGAATTAAGCTGCGATGAATAATCTGGTGCAAATATCTTTATTGTCAAGTGATTTTTGGTCCTTTGGATATACACCTAGAAGAGGAATTGCAGGGTCAAATGGTAGGTCTATATTTAGATCCCTGAGCGTTCTCCAAACTTCCTTCCAAAAGGAACATACTAGCTTGCATTCCCACCAGCAGTGCAGAAGTGTTCCCTTTTCTCCACATCTCACACTTGCATATGAAAAATGAAACATAGCTATAGCCTAGGATGAAGGAGGGAAGGGGAGGGAGAGGAGAAAGGAGGGGGGTGGGTTGATAGAGGGAGGGTTAGTGGGGGGACCACACCTGTGGAGCATATTGCAAGTTGGATCTATCAGGTGTAGAACACAAATGTCTTAATGCTGTAATTGGGTAAAAGAGGTAAAAGCTATGTTGATTAGGAGCATGTAAGCACTCCAATTTGCACAAATAATCAACACCATGAATCCCATAATGACCAAAATGTATGTATGATCTATGTACAAATGACTTAATAAATTAAAATGGAAAAAAAATGGGGTGGGGGAAAACTTCTAGATTGAGAGAAGATTATGTGGAACTCATAAATTACTTGTATTAGTCATAAATAGATCCAAATTACATATACACCCATTGAAAGAGAGAGATTTGAATTGAATTTGAAATGGGGTTGTTTGTGGAGTCATTCAATTTATGTCTGGGTATCAGCAGGTAGGCAGGCAATGAATAAATCAGATGAAGAGAAGCTAAACATACATTTAATAAGAATCAAAACCAGTACCAGGTTTTCTTGAATAATGGAATGAAAATGGTGTTCTTGCTTGCATTCTGCTTTAAAGGAAATAAATTATTTGAAAGTCAAAAAAAAAAAATTTCAAAAGCTCAATGAGAAAATCATGCAGGGTTACTTACGTAGTAGGTGGGAACCAGCACCCAACTCAGACGTCTGTAACCTTGTCATCTCAAGAGGAGGGATCAAGCATTGTATTTCCCAGACTAAAATGATACTCTTTGATATGTAAAAGTGTAATCATTCACTAAAATCTTATTATAGCCGTACCAACTGAGACCACAGGAAGGGTATGTGGAAACGTCGCCACACTTCAGTTCTGTTGTCTCTGCTCGTGACTTTGCATTTTATTCTCTTGTTTTTTCATCTCATCATCTTCTGAGTCTCTAGATGTTGAATTGGGCTCTCTGATTAAAGGCTGTGTCACTCTTATTACTGTGAATACTTTAGATTCTTTGTGCATCCCAGGAGATCAACAGTGATGTTGCATCTCCTGGTGAAGCGGGGACAGGACTTCGGGGAGTGGAGCTTTCTCCTGTCCCCTGAGATTGTCACTCATCAGACCTGTGACATGCACAAGGTGTCCTGGGTCTGTACTGCCTGTGCAGAGAAGCAGGTGGGAGAATATTTCCCCAAACAGAGAACTAAGATGAGGCTGTTCTCGGACTCTCCAGCATTGTCATTCAATTCATTATGGAGGCAGTTTGCTTGTTCTCATTAAAAAATAAATAAATAAATAAAAATAAGCAATTGAAATCATTATTTCAACACAGGCATTGCAGTCTAGGTTTGGATGTTTTTATAAATAAGAAAGGTGTTTTGAAGCTAATACCTATGCCATTGATAAACGAGAAAGAAGGTTGTTCTGACTTATCAATCCAAAGCGAAATTTATTAAAAAATCATAATTAAGGGCGGCGCCTGTTGCTCAGTGAGTAGGGTGCTGGCCCCATATACCGAGGGTGGCAGGTTCAAACCCAGCCTCAGCCAAACTGCAACAAAAAATAGCCAGGCGTTTTGGCAGGCGCCTGTAGTCCCAGCTACTCGGGAGACTAAGGCAAGAGAATCACCTAAGCCCAAGAGAAAAAAACAACAAAAAACAAAACATAATTAAGAACATTTCCTATAGAGGGTGAAACAACTATATATTGGCAATTTGTCACTACAAGTGAGGAGTTTAAAAAGAATTTAGATGAAATCTAAAGGAAACATATAATTTACTAATGTTGTGAGAAAAATATAAGACTTCACGGAAGAACCATGACGATGGTGGAAAGTGGGGAAGCACACGGGGAAGTTGAGCAATGCCGGGGCAGCACTGGCTGTGGAGAGCCAGGGCTGAATTATGGTTTGATCCTGGGACCAAATACCAAAGAGCTTAGAAAGAGCTGATGCTAGCGGCTTAATAGAACAGCAATAGAGAGGCTTGGGGGGCAGGACGCACAGTACATATAAGTGGGAAACAGTAAGCTATGCAGACTCGTGGAAATGTTAGACGTGCATTTTTCTTCATCGTGAACTGTATTTTAAGAGCACTAAAGTGCCTTCAAACCCAGCTTTTATGAAGAAATACGTATCGAGGTAGAAGGAAAACACTGCAGGCTTCTATTAAATTGATATGCAATACCACGGGCTGAGGCAGGAGCTGCTGTTGAAGAGCGGAGTGTGCTGCGGCTGGGGCTCAGTTCTGGGTATTGCCTGGCAGGGGGCACAGACAGACTGCTGTCGTCCAGACGAGGGCCGTCAGAGTCACAGAGAGTAGAGGCTGTGTTGCTCGAGGGCACCTAAGCCAGTGACTGTGTGTGAGGGAGGCGGGATGGTGAATTGTACATGCCGGCTTGGCTGGGCTGGGGTGCCCTGATAGTGGTCAGACAGCATTCCAGGCGGTTCTGTGAGGGTGTTTGGGGTGAGACTAACATGTAAATCAGTGTCCGTTGAGTAAAGCAATGTGGTGGCCTCGTCCACGCAGTTGAAGGTCTGGCTAGAAGTAAAGACGGCCCTCCCTTGGGCCGAGGGACTGTGAAGCTGATGGTCTGTGAACACGAGCTGCCCCTCTGCCCATGTCTCCAGACTGCCGCTGCAGGCTGCAGATGGAGACCAGCCAACGCATCGCCGCAGAAGCTGATTGCTTAGCATCAGTCCCTTGCCCTGTGCATATACACATCAGACACCCTGCTGATTCCGTCACTCTGGAGAATCCTGGCGGGTACCAAGGAAGGAGTAGACATGGCATGGGGGTGTGACAGGTGGCAGGAAGAGCTGGGGGGCTCTCTTGGCAATAGAAACTGATTTGTATTATATGATTCTGAGAGGTCCACATCCCTGGATTGATGTTAGGGCCTGGCAGTTTTTTGTAAAACAGATACGTTGTCACCAACAAAATGTGAGACAGCAAAATTCAAAACATGGGGCTGTTTATGAATTTAGTGGATCATTACTTGTGCAAGGGATTGTAATATGGATTCAGTGTGCCCCCTGGGAGTTAAAATTATAAGGAATTTCAGAAGTTTCTAATGTTAACAGTTCATGTTTATGGCAATACGTACTGTGAGGGGCTAAGAAACATTTATTTCACAGAAGATGAAACTACAGATTTAATATAAAAAAGTATAGTTATGGGATTTAAGGGAAAAAATTCAGACTACAGTTAGATAGAAGAAAAACCCTGGGAACAGTGATAAATTCAGTGTCTGGTTATTTTAATACTATTCACTTTTAGACGTGGATAGAAAAATGCAGATAGCAGAATATCAAGAATACCCATTGAGGGTGGTACTGTTGTGCCCAGAGTATTGCGTCCCCACAGACCCCCAAGGAGCCGAATCCGATGCAAGAACAAAAGAGTTTGTTTTTTTTTTAATTTTAATTTTTTATTAAATCATAGCTGTGTACATTAGTGCAATCATGGGGTACAGTGTACAGGCT
This sequence comes from Perodicticus potto, assembly GCA_963574655.1. NCBI lineage: Eukaryota > Metazoa > Chordata > Mammalia > Primates > Lorisidae > Perodicticus > Perodicticus potto. Next base: position 32,136 of record CAUYRH010003876.1, read on the forward strand.
TCATATACAATCTGAAATATTCTCATCCAACTGTTCGACATAACCTTCATGGGATTTTCTTGTTTATTGTGTAAAAACATTTGTGTTCTGCATTTAGTAGGTTTCACCTGTCCCTTCTAAGATGCACCATAAGTGTGATCCCACCATTTACCCTCTCTCCACACACCCTCCCCCTTACCCCTTTCCTATATGTATTTTGTATAATTTTATTGTAAAAATTATATGTAGCCATAATAAGTATATACTATACATATATATATATATATACACACACACAATTATATATATTTTGCCTTTCATAAATGTGTGATAATTAGGGAATGAGTGATTTAAACTGCTCTTCAGGTACTGAGTTACATGTGTACTTCTGCTTAGAGGAAGGTTGAAATTTTAGCAGTCAAATAGAATGTAAATACTAAATATTCAAACATTAAAGAGCAAGATAGCCACTTTCCTCACCTAAGAAAAACAAACTTCAGAGTGTATGTTGATATGGGCAATGCGTACTTGACTAAGATGGGTTCGTGTCCACTGCCACCCACAGGTGATTAATTAGGTTGTTCTGCGAGTGTCATGCAAACAAGGGGACGGATGGTGCAGGTTCTCGGGAGTGTGAAGCAGTGTCCTGTTTACTGTTCCTGGGTGGTTAAATGAGGGCCACTGTGAAACACTGACACGAAATCCAACGAGGCATTTCATGTTGTGCACCTCTCAGAATGTGAAGAGGGGCTATTACCCCTCGAAAGGCTGCAGGTCCAATCAATTTCAAATTGTTAAAAGCAGCTGGAAGGAGATGTCTGTCAATGGAGGTGTCTCCTCTGTTGGAGAAACTCAGACATTTGGGCTCATTATTTTCAGAGTGAAAAGGGAACCACAGCTGTCTGGTCGGATGCATTTGATTAAACTGCTAAACGGAGGGTCCAAGAGACATCGAGGAAGCTGCAGTTGAGTTTCGGAGCCAATCGTTGGAGAGCCTCTACTGACTTTCCAAATTTCCCTTTGGGCAGGAAGCATCACAAAATAGGACTTGCCCTGAAATTGCTGGCATGACCCTTGTTGGAACCACATCACTGGAATCGCCTGGGTCAGGATATTTTACTCCTAGTCCTTGCACCTGCGGCTCTCACCTCCATGAATAATATCCAAGAAGAATAAGATTAGTTCATTGTGGTTTTAAATTGCCCAAGACAGAACTTTGTGTTTACATTTTAGAGGAGGAGTTAGCGCTGGTGTTTGCCACATAGAAAGGGTGGAGTTCGTCTATCACCAAATTAAATTTAAGGAGCCTGAGGTCCCTTCTGCATCTTAAGTCCTGTAAGAAAAGGTGTCTTGACTCTTCATCCTCTCCACTTGCATTAAATTCATTCTGTAACATAGAGAGTTATATATTTTTGGCGAGAATTAAACCACAGGCCCTGTCAAATGTGCAGTTGGTGGTACCTTAGTCCACCTAAATTAAAAAATGAACAAACATACCCACAGTGTATTCCATAGAGTTGCATCACCTTCTCCTGTCTGCACTGCCTGCTGTGGGGAAGCCCACTTCATGTGCATGAGTCCACTATGGCAAGTAAGACCGTGGTGACACTCTTCTCCGCCACCTTGCTCCTGTGTGCATGGAAAACCGTAAACCAGGAGATATGCTGATCGTGCACAGTCTGTTCCATTTTCTCCTTTGGTCTCCTATAATCTATAAAAATAAAAATGGCTGTATATTATGGTTGCTACCATTTTCATTAAATGGCCCAATTAAGCTCAGTTATCTTTGTGGCTATGAAAGTGGGTTAATAACATCCTCTTTACTGCAATATGTAGGTAATCTAACATATCGTGCATCTAAATAGCAATGATACTTTTTAACCACTGGACTCTTGATGGAAAAATCCATCGGATTTATCTGTATGTCTATCCACCTGTAGAAACTTCATTGATTCCTTATATGATAAAGACCACGAAGTACTGTACAAAACATATGCAGCATAGCTTGTGTCTTAACTCCTTATCATTTCTCAAAAAGTGATTGATCAGACTGTCAGCTAGAACTAATCAAGGGAAAAATATCCCTGATGTGGTCTGTGCTCTTTTTTTACCATCATTTTGCCACATCTAACTTTGCTTTTCTACACCTCCTATTGATATCCCCCATGCAGTGGGTGGTTTCTGTGTGTAGGACTTTCAGTAAATATCACAAAAGATTCTCAGCATCTCTCATTGCATTTGTTCGAAGTCATTTTTTCCATGAAGTCTTCATCAGTCATATTGTTGAGGGAAGTTTACATGTTTCTAATATATTCTGAACCAACTCAAATTTTTATTGCAAGGGTAGAATATGATAAGTCTTAAGAATTGCAGGTGTATATGTGTGTGAACAGATGTGTCTGTGCGGGGTTGGGGTGTCTGTGTGTGAATGTAGGGAAATAGTTTTAATGATGGAAAGAGTTTACAAATGCTGGCTTTGGCATGGGAAGAGTGAAACATAATGTAAAAAATAATTTTCTTCGCCATTACATAAAAATAACAAAAGTTGAAACTTTCTACACAGTGCAATTAACTTCTAGAGTTTTAGATTTTTGTACATCTGTGATTGGGTTGGTGACAATCACTACTAAATTGAGCCCTGTTTGACCTAAAAAATAAACTAACACATTCTTTTACAGATCTCTTTTCAAAGGAAGTTATGTTTAAACTTTCTCCATTCTAGCTTCTGTTGGAGGGGGCGTCTTAAATTGCTTCTCTGTGTACAGAAAATCGTGCTTGTTGTGTGTGGAGGTCAAGCACTGGGGATTAAACAGCAGCCACAGACTTGTTCCTTATCAAGGCTATGGGCTTCATAATATTAATGCAAGTTGCAGATAGTCAAATTGCAAAGGTCCTGAATAGAGAGTGCTGCTCTCTTGAGACCATATTTTCCTGAGAGTCCCACTTTATTTAACAATCCCTGAAATGATTATTATATATATGTGAAGCACCAAAATACCCTCCCAGGGCTTACTCTATACTCATAAAAAGCATTTATTGGGTAAGGCCTCGGGAAGGGTCCTTTAACGTTGAAATGCTTGTGTTCTGGGCCCACTGATGAGTCAGCTCTATCTCCAGCTGGCCCTGGAATCCTCGGGAAAGACATTAATTCCTGTCAAATTCTCCCACTGGGTCTTCCAACTAGTACTCAATCACCAACAATGACCTATTTTTCTTCAGCATCTGGTAGGAGGAATCTTCAAGGCACCTTGGTAACTGAATTGTAGCCCAGAAAGTTATGACTTTCCATGACTTGTGATGAAGCTGAACCCAAAATTGAAATTGTAAGAGAGCCTGATAAATATTTAACACCCATCTGACTTTATGAGAATGTTGTTTTCAAAAGAAAGAAACCTTTAGCTCGCTCTATTTTTATAGTGTTCTAACAGCAAAAGTTAAATAAGTACATTCTCCCATGGTATTTACTATTGGAGGGTAGGTCTCAGGCAAATCAAATTTAGAATATTTTAGGAGCAAGGGAACAAAATGAGCAAAGTGACACTCTGAAATGATTGGAGACTGTACCAGAGACAGCACTGGCTTTAATACCCAAAGGCCTTGCTCACTAGTGACCTCAGTAGGAAAAGTTCTGCACAAGGTAAAGCATGAAAAAGCTAAAGAGGAAAAGTAATCAGGAAGGAAATAGTTCAAACACAAACTATGACGGCTATACAATATGAGCCATTTCCACAGGGAAAACAAATCAAAATAAAACAAACCAAGGTCCACAATAGCTTACTTGCTTTTAAGATACTTGTCATTCTTTTCAACATGTTTTCATTTCTAATTAATTGCCTATTAAAAGATTCAGATGCTTAAGATATCCCCTCCTATGTGACCTGTAAAATTTTAATTTGGAAATATGTGCAAAAATGAGGAAAACAATGTTTGGGTTTAGAAGCAAGCAATTAATAGGTGCTAAGCAGTGTTTTGGGGACTTTCCATGTGTTTGCAAATCAATACCCATGGGAGGCAAGTGCTACAGTCCCATCAGAGATACCATGCTTAGTCATGAAGGGAAGAACCCTGGGTTTGAAGTGGTCTGTCTGAGATACCATGGTGAGTCACCAAGAGAAGGACCCTGGTTTTGAACTGGTCCATTGAATGGCAGAGTCTAAAGTTCTGACTTGTGACCTTTGAGGCTCTAGAAATTATTTGGTGATAAGAAGCATATGATTCAAACAAAGTGGCTATTTCTAACTTTCATGACATCATCCTTTGGGGTATGAGAAAGAGAACGTGTCAAACCATTCTTTGCTCTGAACTTCTTCACTGAACAGCTGGTAAATGCCAGTTACTTCAGCGTGAATTCATTCAGTTAGTCAACAGCACTTACTACACATCCATTTTTTCCTTTCTTGGTTTTACACTTTCTTCCATAGTTTCAGTGAAGAAAATTCAGAACTTTAGTGATGATCAGTATCGTATAAAACTTGTTATGCACACAATACACTCAAGTTGCCCACCTACTTGGGCAACTCTTGGGCATGGAGCATCACTTCCCATTCCTAAAATGTAGGCTCTGGGTGGGGACATCCTTCCAAAGAGTACAGTGTGAGAAGAAGGGAAAGGACCTTCTCGGTGTATGAACCTGGAGGATGCTATCTCACCCAGGTGATCCAGGTTAACATCCACGTGCTAAGTCACACTATAAGCCTGTGCTCTGGACAGCATGTCCTGAGAATGGGGCTTACTTCTGGGGTCTTCCTCTGTGAAACTTGTGGCCCTGTCTGATCATAAGAGAACAGCAGGACAATCCCAACTGCGGGGCCCTCTACAAAGAAACTGATCCATACTCCTTGGAACTGATGAGGTTGTCAAAAACAAGGAAATCCTGAGAGACTGTCACAGCCACAAGAAGCCCAAACGTGATGAGTTATCAAAGGGGATCCTGGAAGAGGAAAGGACATTAGATAAAAACTGAGAGAATCTGAATAAAATATGGGCTTTAGTTAATAATGCATGGACGTTGGTTCATTAATTGTAACAAATGTACCATATCAATGTAAGGATTTAATAATAGATAAAACTACACAGGTACATGGGAACTCTCGCTAATATCTATGCAATGTTTGTGGAAAAAAATAACTAAAACTGCTCTAAAATAAAAAGTTTATTTTTTTAATAAAAGTACTGAGTGAAGGAGCCAAGATGGCGGTCTGTAGCCAGCTTTCTGCAGAGGCTCCTGTCCAGAAGGAGAGTTAAAGGACAGAAATTTAGCAAGAAAGCTGATGATTTGGATCTGAGTCAAACAAGAAGGTCGAAGAATGCACATCAACCTTGCTGAGGTGACCTGTGACCCCAAGGATACAAACAAAAGGTACAGAACACATTGCCAAGCAGACGGGAGTCCCTTCCCCCATGAGAGTGGCTCACAGTATATTCCATACCTCCATATAAACAAGAGAGCAGAGTTCAGATGTCCTCCCACTCTACCCCATGGGAGAGACCCTCTAAAAACCAGACCTCCTTCCCCTACTAGGGTGCCATGGCACTCTCCTGCTAGGCATAAAGCTGTATAAAACTGTATATATTCTCTACCAGCAAGTTTGAACTCCTGGCATTCCCCTCCACTCTCACTCCGAGGTCTGGAGGTTTGTCCCCCAGGGAGTCCAGATTCTTGGACATTTTCTTGAGGGTTGTGGACAGGGCATGAACTGTTGCTGATCTGTCCTGATTTTCTGGCTCGGGAGTGGTGAGAGGAAAGTGAGCTGAGAGGAGGCCGAGCTAGAGAGGCAGTCCCCTCAGGCACGGAGCTGCAGCTGCAGCTGCGGGAACAATGGCAGTGGGGCTCGCACCCCTGGGGATGTTTCGAGGAGACACTCCCAGTCTCTCTGGGCAGCCAGGGGAAGCCGGGCAGCTTCTCTGGTGGCAGCCACTGGCAGAACAGTCCTGTAGCAGAGGTGCAGGCCATGGGCGTGAAGAGTATGCCTGAGGCAGTACCGGCTGGGGCAGAGTGCAGGGATTAGAATTCCCACTGAGAAAGCCAATTCCAAGGGTGGAGACTGCTTTACTCAGCTTTGAATGCACCTGGCCTTTAGGGGATGAAAGCTGAGACAAAGGGCTGGAACTCACAGACTTAATCAGACCTATTTGCAGCCCAACGTCTAATCCACAGGGGAAAAATTCTGCGAACTTGTTCTGTTCTATCAGCAATATCAATCAGGGACAAGGCTGGAACTGAGTGAATCGCCCCAGCTCCTATCAAGTACCCAGGTTGTTAGGCCTCACCTCCCCTTGCCAAACAGTGACGGAGACTGGTGAACTGGCTGAGGAGCCACAGACCACACCCCACCCCCATGACCTAGGCAGGTGAAAACCTCTGGAGCATCTGCTCATTGGAGGGAACTGGATCACAGCTCAGTGGGGTTTCCAGAGACTGGGTGTGACAGTGGGGCAAGGTGGGGAAAGAGGCATCAACCTTCCCAGACTAATTTACTTCCTGGGGGGGGGGGCCTCCTGACCTCAAAGAGCACCAGAGTGAGTTATACTAGAGCTGTCATCAGACGCATTCTATCTAGTTGCCAGAGACTTTTGGACTCTTTTATTTGAGGCCAGTGCTGGCTGGGACAATTTGACTGGGACCTCTTCAACTGGTTCAATCACCCAAGCACTTTCCAAAGTGGTACCCTGGGTGTGTGGTAGTGGGAAGGTTTGACTTTCCTTTTCCTATTGTTGCCTGTGGGTGGCATGGTGACCTAACAGCTGGTATTTCTCCACAGCTCAGACTTCAACACAGAGTAACTGATTCTCTAGGGAAGACACAGACCAGCTGAAAATAAGACAGAGCCACTTAACCCCACCAAGAAGGCCCACAGTTTTGCAGGCAGTAGCACTGTACGGGTCCTTGGCAAAACTCTAGGGGGAAAAGGCACAGACACCAGTCCCAGCTTTCAGGCAAAGGACTGGTCAATGACTACTCCTAGAACCCCCAACCCAACTTATCCTTATCTACTCATCCAGCCAAACGGTGCAAAATAATCATGGGGTGGAATCAGCAGAAAAGGTCTGGAAACATGAACAACCAGAGTAGATCAACACCCCCAAGGAACAATTTGGCAGACACAAACGACGATCCTATGCATAAACAGATGGCTGAGATGTGAGAAATTGAATTCAGAATTTGGATTGCAAACAAGATCAATAAAATAGAGGAAAAGTTGGAATTAGAAATTCTGGGTGCATTTCAAAATTGTCTCAAGAAGTCAAGGAATTCAAAGACCAAATGACCAAAGATTTTGACACATTGACACAAGAAGTTGCATTCCTTAAAGATCTGAGAAACACAGTAGTAACCCTCAGCAACAAAATGGAGCAAGCAGAAGAAAGGATTTCTGACATGGAAGACAAAGCTTTTGAACGCTCCCAAACCTACAAAGAGGAAGAGAAATGGAAGGCAAAAACGGATCATTCTCTCACATAGCTCTGGGATAACTCGAAAAAAGCCAATATTCGCCTTATATGGATACTGAAAACGACGTAGTGGCATCACAAGGCACAGAGTCTCTTCTTTATGAGATTATGAAAGAGAACTTCCCAGACATGCCAAGAGATTCTGAAATTCAGATAGCAGACAGTTTCAGAAACCCAACATGACTCAACCTGAATAAGACATCCCCAAGGCACATCATAATTAAGTTCACTAAAGTTAATATGAAAGAGAAAATTCTGAAAGCAACCAGACGCAAGAAATCCATAACCTACAAGAGGAAGAATGTTGAATAAATGAAGATCTCTCTGGTCAAACCTTTCAAGCTAGAAGAGAATGGTCATTGACTTTTAATCTCTTAAAACAAAATAACTATCAACCCAGGATCCTGTATCCAGCTAAACTGAGTTTCATTTATGATGGAGAAATTAAATACTTTAATGACATCCACATGTTGAAGAAATTTGCTATAACTAAACCAGCTCTCCAGGATATTCTCAGACCTATCCTCCATAATGACCAGCATAATCCTCCA
>CAUYRH010003877.1:0-13032 GCA_963574655.1 Perodicticus potto
GACCTGATCAAACTGAAAATCTTCTGCACAGCCAAAAACACAGTAAATAAAGCAAGCAGACAGCCCTCAGAATTGGAGAAGATATTTGCAGGTTATGCCTCCGACAAAGGTTTAATAACCAGAATCTGCAGAGAACTCAAACGTATTAGCAAGAAAAGAACAAGTGATCCATCTGAGGGTGGGCAAGGGACTTGAAACTTCTCTGAAGATGACAGGTGCACGGCCTACAGACATATGGAAAAATGCTCATCATCCTTAATCAGAGAAATGCAAATCAAAACTACTTTGAGATATCATCTAACTCTAGTTAAGATTATCCCACATCACAAAATCCCAAACCAGAGATGTTGGTGCAGCTGTGGAGAAAAGGGAACACTTCTGCACTGCTGGTGGGAATGCAAACTAATTTGTTCCTTTTGGAAAGAGGTTTGGAGAACACTTAGAGATCTAAAATATACCTGCCATTTGATCCTACAATTCTTCTACTAGGTTTATATACAGAAGACCAAAAATCACATTATAACAAAGATATTTGTACCAGAATGTTTATTGCAGCCCATTTCATAATTGCTACATCATGGAAGATGCCCAAGTGTCCATCAACTCACGAATGGATTAATAAATTGTGGTATATGTACACCGTGGAATATTATGCAGCCTTAAGGAAAGATGGAGACTTTACCTCTTACATGTTTACATGGATAGAGCTGGAACATATTCTTCTTAGCAAAGTATCTCAAGAATGGAAGAAAAAGTATCCAATGTACTTAGCCCTACTATGAAACCAATTTATAGCTTTCTTATGAAAGCTATAACCCAATTATAGCACAAGAAAAAGGGGAAAGGGGAGGAAGGCGAGGGGGGAGGATGGATGGAAGCAGGGTAATTGGTGGGACCACACCTATGGTGCATCTTACAAGGGTACATGTGAAATTTACTAGGTGTAGAATATAAATGTCTTAACACAATAACTAAGAAAATCCCGTGAAGGCTATGTTAACCAGTTTGATGAAAATATTTCAAATTGTATATAAAACCAGTACATTGTACTCCATGATTGCATTAATGTACATAGCTATGATTTAATAATAAAAAATAATAATAATAAAAATTAAAAAAAAATAAAAAGAACAGCAGTTCCCACAGCACACAGGGGCACATGGGGAAGTCTCAGCCAGGCAAGCGGTAGGAGGACCCAGGAGGAGCCAGGGAGGAGCCTGGGCTGAGCCTTTATTGGGGTTTTCAGGAGAGAGAAGGGGTGAGGCAGGGAGCCAAGGTGAGCAAGTTTAGGCTTGGCTGGTTTGAATAATTTCGGTAGGCTTTGGGCTATAGGGATGGGCCATAGCTGTTTGATACCTGGATGATTCAGGGCAGGGGAAATTTGGCTTGGTGAGTGACCGTGAGGCAAAGTGGAATGTGAGCATTAGGAGGCCAGTTGTTTGCTTCTCTAGAAATTAGCCCAGGGTGGGGGAGGCCTCTCCCAGGCCAGCAAGGTCCCAAGTTGTCAAAGCATCAGAAAATATAAAAAACATAATTAATCAGGGGTGAGGAATATGCCCACTGCCACTGCTCCAGGAACTGCATTGTGCCCTGTCCACAGCTCTGGAAGTAACTCTCTATTAACTACTCCTCAAATGAGCCATTAAGAGCACTCCCTGGGGCCCTGCCCAACAAACAAGGAATCCCTGGTGACCTTGATGCAGCTCACCATAGCAGCAGGCGGTTTTTTGGAACCACCTCATGCAACGGAGCTGATAAGTTGCAAAGCCTACTCAGGTGGTGTGTTTAGAGCTTCCCAGTAACTCCCTGTAGAAGGAAGACCTGGGAATGGTCATGGCATTCCCAGCCAGGAGGGGACTAAAGCATAGGCTTCGGTGTCTCCTAGGGGTTCCCTGATCACCACTGCAGCTTTCAGAGTAGGCGGTTGGTGGATAGGTCCAGGAGGCTGGGACAGGTCGCTGGGACAGGAGACATCCATGTCACTGCACTACAGGAAAAGTCACTGTAGTCCGTGACAGTCCAGATGCTTCCAGGCAGAAGTACCAGGGACCCTGGGGAAATTTCTGGATTTCCAGCTGAGCCAGATGCTCATTCATCATGGCCTAGGCTTGGGTCCACATTCTGGCTTCTCCCCAGCTCCCTGCCTTACACCTCTATGTCCTATCCTGCCCTCTGGCCTATTAAGGAGCTTAGATTTTAGACCTTCCCAATCTTCCCATGATCATCTGCTCCCCACTGGTCACTCCCCATGGCTTTTGGATGAAAGGCCAGCTGCGGGTCTGGAGAAGAGGTGGGAATCTTCACAGCCTAAGAGCCATTGCCTGGCTCCTCCGTGAATCGTCCGTGAATTTGGACGATTTTTCTGAGCCATCTTCAGAGCGAGGAAGACAGTTCTAACTGGCGAGCTGGGCTTGCAGGGGTCTGTGATCCTAGGAGCCTGCTTGGCTAATGGGCACTATGCTTGGTGTGAATGTGGGTCCCGGCTAAGGAAGGATGCAGAGCAGGGAGCGAGAAGCCAGATGGAGCCAGGAGGTCGTGGGAGCTGACCCAGAGGAAGAGGGCGCAGGCCCTGATGACCGGCTGAAAGCAAGTCCAAGGAGGGGCCTTACGGGAAGCCTCTATCTGTGCATCAGCCAGGACTTCCCGTGAATTTATGAGTTTAGCAGCCAGCTGCCCTGTGCCTGTAAGGCAGAGGTCTGATGCTGACCCCCAGGATTCTGGAATTAGCAAGGTAATGATCCTCTCCATTTCATTCATCTCCTTTTCTATTCCAGGGATTGACACACCTTCAGCACGTGTGAGTCTTGACCCTTTGTAGAATGTTGTGGGGTTCTAAAAACAGCATCTCAGTGTAAGGTTGTAAAGACTAGGCCAGGACCAGGGAGAGTCAGGGAGGAGGTGAACCAGGGAGCCTGTCCACTGGGCAGGGTCCCCAAGGGAACAAGGCCCTTCCGAATCATGTTTAAAGTTGGGAACTTATCCACTCCTAGGCATATCCCCAAAAGGATTGGAAACAGGGACTCAAACAACAGATATCTGTATACCCACGTCGTGGCAGCATTATTCACATTAGGAGGTGGAAGCAACCCACGAGTCCATCCAGGGATGAATGGACGAACAACATCCACACAATGGGATATTAGGCAGCCATAGAAAGCAAGGAAATGCAGATACAGGCTACAACACAGATGAGCCTTGAGGACATCATGCTCGGTGAAGAAAGCCAGTCATGAAAAGACAAATACTGTGTAGGATCCCACTTCACGTGGGTACCTAGAATAGTCAAATTCATAGACTGAAGGTAGCATGGTGGCTGCCAGAGACTGGGGAGCGCAGAGAACCGGGAGTTATTGTTTAATGCCTGCAGGGTCTCAGTTTGAGGGATGGGAAAGTTGTGGAGATGCATGGTGGTGATGGCTGCACGACATTAAGGACTCACTGTCACTGAGCCACACATGTGCACAAGTGGGACAGTTCTCTGCCCGCGTGGAGAACCTGCCGCCTTCTAGTTCTTTCTCAGTGATGTCAGGAAGAAAGTCTGTGTGGGTGCAGACATGTCCTCGACACCTCTCCAGCACTTGCTGATGTCCCTTTATTAACACACAGAGCAGGCTCCAGCTGCCGTGTCTGGTTATAATTTAATAGCTTCCCTTCTTTGTATTTATTTTTAGGGTTTCTTTCTATTTTTGGCAAGTGGAACTGCTTTCTGTTTACCATAGTGTGTAACGTTTACTTTTAAAATAACTTTTTTAAAAGATGAGTCAATTTTTAAAAATTAAATCGGTAATAGGAGAAGATGTATGTGGCTCTGGCAGAAATCACAGAGGAGGTGTGTGGTGGGGTGGGGATTTGGCAACACACAAGTGGAAGTTTGAGAGACCTAGATAATTCCTGCATCCTTCAAACTAGCATGAATGTGATCCCCCCATCTGTGGTTCTCTCTGACAACCCACTCCTCAATCAAAACTACACAAAAGCAGCAATGTTCAGAGCACAAATTTCTAGTCTCTCTAAAGAACACTCTTCCTAAGGCATAGAGCAGTGCCGGGCCACCCTGGTGCCCAACCCCCAGCTTAGGGACGCCCAGAGCAGACATCAGGGAGTGTTTGTCACCTACAGGTTGACAGGCTGAGAGGGTGGGAGGGTCTCCTCCACGGGCAGGGAGCAACAAGGCCCTTGAATTTCTACACGACCTCCCCAACCTCCAAGCACTCTCCTTCCCAAAGGCCTCCAAGCAGCAGAAGCTCCTGTTCGTCTCTCTAAAGATGGGGCTTCAGAAGAAGAGTAATAAGCTGTGAAAGGGAGGGAGAATAAAATAAAGAACCCCAACTCCGGATGGAGTCTTGACTCACCTGTTTATGAGTTTGGTGTATGCTGCTGTGGAATTTCACATTTTCTATACGTATATAGTTTATGTCTATTATACTCATTCTTCCAAATAAATCCTCAGTGTAAGGATGTTATAGTTCATCAAATCCTTACACCCCTGTAGGTCCTGTTAATGCCACCATTTTGAAGATGTGGAAATAGAAACCTAGCAGAGGGAAGAGGCTGGAGAGGCTGGAGGGGCTGGAGAGGCTGGAGAGGCTGGAGAGGCAGTCAGAAGGCCCTTCAAGACCCTTGATGGTGGTTGGGTGACTTTGAGCTGAGGTGCCTCCCAGGTGCACAGCTGGGGAAGTGGAGGAGCGTCCCTGAAATGGACTTCATGAGGACTGTTCCCTGGGATGGGATTCAGAAAAGAGGAGGCCCAGAGGGGAGGCTGAGGGAGTAGGGTGATGCAGACGCAATGGCTTTCAGGAGGCCTCGCCTCCATGAAGGTCTCTGTCTCATAAAAGGCTTTCTCCAAGTCTTGGTGGCCTTTTGTTTCCTGGCGTGTGCACTGTAGAGAGTTAGACTGGGGGAAGGGCTCAGCAGGGAGCTGGGCAGGGGATGAGCCCATGCCCCCCACTAGCTATTACTTGCCATCCCAAATCCCTCCCTCCCAGCACTGCAGCCCCTCACGGGTCACCGCTTTCTAACCTACTAGATCAAATACTTGCCACGTTTGGTAAAATCACTTTACCTCCTGGATCCTGTTAGAATGTGAATCCCACCAGGGCAGGCACCTTTGCTGTTCTGTTCATTACTATGTCACCAGCACCAAAGGGATCAGAACATGCTAGAATATTGATGCCAGAGAGGGCCTCTTCCTTTTGCACTCTGAAAGCCGCCCAGCCTTGTCCTGGGTGCCGAGGGTCTGTCCACTGAGGAGGGGCTCAGCGATGCACACAGCAGGCTTTCTCCGTGTCAGAGGGGTTATCTGCCTCTGTGTGAAGAATGCTTTCAAACCCCTGCCTGGGTTCCTGACCTCCTGAGAGGGAAAACAGATGCACCATTTAAGCCCGACTTGTCCCTGGAGGAGCCCAGCATCTCCGGTTTTAGGGAGTCTAGTCAAGTTAAAGAATGTCTGGCCTTTGAACCCTAAGGGTTAATGACAACCTGGTGTTCCCAGGACCTGACTCTTGTAAGTCCCAGAGCTCACCACAGCTCTCTGGACTCACCGCCTCGGAAGCCATCACCTGCCAGGGTCTTGATTAACAACTGGGAGGCCGACCCCTGTTTTTTGATGGGTTCAGCGTGCATGTTGTGCAAGGTTGTGAAGATGGAAGTACTATTTTCTTTTGCCCTTGGGAGGTCAGGAGTCGGTAATGAAATCCATGTCCCCCACCTGGCTGGGCTTTGGATATGCTTATTAAATGTAATGAACTATTTTTAGGGTTCTGCTCAAAGCCACCTATTCACTCGTATCAACAACCATGCATTAAACTTTTGTTGTCATTTGCAAGGCACTTTCGCATAGGCAGCAGTGCATTTTGGAGGAAGACTGTGCCGAAGACTTCCTTTAAAGTACAGGGTTGCTTTGTGACCTTGGGCAACTCAACCTCTCTGAACTCTGTTTCCTTGTCTATAAAACTCTGCTACGTGAAAGTGTCATAAGGCTGGGGTCCCCCAGGGATCTGAGGACCAGACCCAGCTTCTGGGCCAGTTTCGTTTGGCTTGCACAGTATCTTAAAGTCCTTGGATTATTAACAGTTTTGAAGTTTACATGTCCTTTAAAAATTCAGCTTTCCGTGTTCTTGAATGGAAAGTGGGATGCTGCAGCCACACAGAGCCAGCTTGCCTGCGTTTCCCAGTCAGGGCTGAGTGATGGCCGGAGTCTTCACATGTCACCCAGGGCTGCGTGCCTTATGAATGGGAACGTGCTCATAATCATGTGTGTTACACTGGGGAGAAGTTATTTGTTCTTTCTCTTTTTTTTTTTTTTTTTTGAGACAGAACCTCAAGCTGTCACCCTGGAGAGAGTGCCGTGGCATCACAGCTCACGGCAACCTCCAATTCCTGGGCTCAAGCGAGTCTCTTGCCTCCGCCTCCCAAGTAGCTGGGACTACAGGCGCCCGCCACAACGCCCAGCCATTTTTTGGTTGCAGCGTCATTATTGTTTGGCAGGCCCAGGCTGGATTCGCACCTGCCAGCTCAGGTGTACATGGCTGGCGCCTTAACCTGTTGAGCCACGGGCACCGAGCCTTATTTGTTATTTCTAAAGGGGCTATGTGAACATGGAACACACCCAAGTGACCATCAGAGATGAGTGGGCGAACAAAATGTGTTCTATCCACACAGTGAAATATTGAGCCCTAAAAAGAGAGGCACACACTACAACTCAGATGAGCCTTGAGAACATCAGGCTAAGTGAAGTAAGCCAGTCACAAAAGGACAAATACTATCTGATCACCTCCATGGGAGTCAGAGTGGGCAAATTCATAGAGATAGACAGTAGGGTGGTGGCTGCCAGGGTTTGTGTGGGAAGGAAGTAGGGAGTTAGTTATTGGGTACAAAGTCTCAATCTGAGAAGAGGAGAAGTTTCTGGAGATGGATGGATGGTGGTGGTTGTACAACAATATAAATGTATTATACTTAATACACTGAGCTGTGCAGTTAAAAATGGTAAAGATGGCACGTTTTGTGTTATGTGTGTTACTGCAATATAAAGAGGGTAGGCGAATGATGCTGGCAGATGGGTGGTTGGGGTGTCAGATTCTGACCCCTACGCCGTACCCTTGCCCCACTTGTGGTCGGGAAGCCCACAGCCCTTGCTCAGCCTGAGCTTTCTGCTCTTAGGCTGGTCTCCAAAGAGGAGCAGGCCTCCCGGTGTTTACGCTATGTGGACCAGGCAGGCCAAAGGGCTGGTACCTGCACAGTGTCCACAGCTGCAAGGAAGGACCAGATGTTTGAGCTCTCCCTTGTTTATAAACGAAACGTCTGTTCCCACCCAGCCCCCTTGTGTTTACACTACAAGGGCAGGGGCTGGGTGGCTGGTTTGCATTTGGAAGGCATCCTTGGGGAATTCTTTCACCCATGCGCCTCTCAGCTGCATGACCTCGGTAAGCTCATTAATGTCTCCTACCTCGGTTTCCTCATCTGTAAAACAGAGATACTAACATTACCCACCTCGGAGGGTGGTGTCTCAATGACTATTTCTAACACGCTTGGAAGAAGGCATGGCGTGCGGCTAAGTGCTCGATACGTGTTTGTTATCATTATTATTCCTGCCCTTTTCTTTGTTGTCATTATTATTCCTGCCCTTTTCCCTTCTTGCTTCCACACTTTTCTAGACCCAGTAACGGCTTGACTCGACCTCCTAGGATGAGCTCAGGAGAAGAAAGCAAAATCCACCTACATCTTGGACTGTCTGAAAAAATAAACCAGTTTCCATGCATCAGATGAAAAGCAGAGTTTTGCAAACACTGAAAATGCATAAATGTTTGTTTATTCTCCAGAGGTAACAGAAAGAGATCTTTGTATCGCATGCATGTTACCTAGCCTAATGGAAATACCCCGGCTGTAGCTTAAAGGTGTGCAGCTCTCAAATAACTGGAATCTCCAGAGCAAAAAAGCCCATCAGTGCTGCTGAAGTTCGATCGCACTTAAAAATACATGTATTTCCCTTTATTTAGCTGTGCAGTGAGGCATGAAATTGCACCTACCACCCACTTATGGGTCCTTTGAACATGCAGCCTCCTTGCAACCTTTGGGCAAGGTGCATGGTGCCAGCCTTCAGCTGGTTCTGCTTGCTAATTATTCCAAATAAATAGCAAATGCTGCCTTCCCTTTTCCTCCTCCTTTTATTTTGCAGTGGTCTGCTCTTCATAAATGTTCACTAATTTTCATACCAATTTCCACTTTGGCTCTAGTTCCAAAGAGGGAGCCACAGGGACATTTGCTAATGAAAAATCTGGGAAATTTGATTTGGGAAACATTCTTTTCTACAGACATCTAATTGTTGAAAGGATCTGACTTGTAATTTGTAGTTAAATTTGTTAAATCCCGCAAGGTTTTGATTTTTTGTTGTTGTTGTTGTTTCAGTAATGCAAAGTCAAAATTAAGTTAAAAATTTTTTCCAACTTTGTATTTGGCCCGATTTTGCATTTTTGTCGGCTGTTATGGATGGGGGAATATTAAATCACACAACAATAGTAATTCAGGGATTATTCATTGGGGGTGATTTATAGAAACTTGAAGCTCTTAACATAATATTTTGTTAAAAATGTTTCCTCCTATTGAGCCTGATTTAATGCAGATTCTTCTTTTGTTCTTTATTGCTTTGAATGATTGAAATAAGTTAAATGCATACAGGTTTATCTTAGCCTCAAATGCAAAGATAAAAGGAATCAATATGAAAAGCACCCTATATGTTACATCAATGACAGAAGAATGCTGAATTTTCATTACTGACCATAGTAAATGCCTCAGCTGTTTTTGTTTAAAAGCTGTGTTGGAGATTGGGCCTGATTGCTGGAGGCGGGGTGAGGGGGTGGAGGGGGTGGGGGATAGCTCTGACTTAACCTTTTGGAGATTCAATGTCATCTGTGAAATGTTGGTAATAAAACAAGAGTTAAATTATGTGGAAATGTTTACCATGCATGGCACAGAGGAAATGTTGAGTCTATGGCTACTTTTATCACAATTCCTTTCTCCTATCCTGCTAAAATATTTAATAAGCTCCTACGATGTGCCAGGAGCTGTGCTTGGTACCAAGAATACAGTGCTAAGCAAACTCGGCAATTCAAAACCAAATCTGTAGCACGGTGTCCGATTGCTTGACCAGGAACTTTGGGGGCAGCTGCTTTAGGTACCACGACTTGTCCATATCTTCTCCTGACGTCTTCCTTCAGTTCTTTCTTGAACTTGTATAGAATCCAGTGTCTGTGTTCTCCAATTTGCACCCCTATTAATTTGAATAGGAAAAAAAAGTACAGCCAATGTCTTTGGGAGTTTGCTGAGAGCACACTGTGTGCTTGCCAAGGCTGCTTCAGGTCTGTTAGCTCACCTCATCCTCTCACAAACTCCCTGTAAGGTAAATACAATTATCCACCCTGGGTTACAGATGAGGAAACTGAGGCCCAGAGAGGCGAGGCCAATTGCCCACGGTCGTGTGCTAGCGAGAACTTACGGATGGTGCATCTTTCTAAGAACTGTTGTGTATTGGCTACCTGGGTCTCTCCAAAGTAGAGAAATTGTTTAAAATACCCCAAAGCATTCCCACAGTTATCTAAGGCATTAAAAAAAATGGTGTGACACTGAGTGATCCTCCCCTGGATGGAATCCCCTTGCAGTTAATCAGGCCTGGCGCCTTCTCCAGCTGGGTTTGAGAAAGCAAGAGGCACCCAGGAGTGGCAGGTCACTCTGCCCAACTCTACCCAGCCCCTCTTCTCCGGTCAGGGGCCAGGCTTTGCTGCTGCTGCCCCTTGTGGTGGCAACAGCCATTACAGTCAAGAGCAGAGAAGGAAGATGGCCAGACCTGCCTCGTACAGTGACCTACCCAACCTGGGCACACACCGCACCTTCTCTGGAGAGTCCTTTTGGCCATAAGGTCAGAGGAAGTGGTTTGCTTGTGAGGGGCGAGGCAGCACAAGGAATTCAGCTCCTGGGCTGCAGCCAGTTCCCATCTCCGCACAATCTTATGGAAGGCCCCTGGTTATGCTGCCAAAAACGTGAAGTGGCTTGTTACTGTTCACCAGCCTATGTCAGGGAGCAACTGTCTTAAAGGTGATGCCATCAGACTTTCCCAATGGGAAATTCTCCTATTTCTTTAAGTTAAAAAAAAAAAAAAAAAACCTGGCATGGACTAAGACCTCTCACCCACAGGACCCCCAAACTGGAGTCCTAAATAATAGGGTTGGGGAGATCTTGGGTGTCTATCTCCCCACTCCCACTGGACAACAGACCACAAGTCAGCAAGGTCAGAGGGGTTTTTTTTCCGTATGTCCCGGCAACATACGGGGATAAGACCTCTTATAACATGTGAAGGACAAAGAATGTTGCAAACATTTTGTGGGAGCAGGTATAAAGTAAGAAAAGGGGGAGAAGCGGATTCCACATGTGTATCTATTTTCACTGGAGACAAAAGGCAGCTAGGTCGGGGCAGACAGCTGTCAGATGAAATGGTACGGGCTCAGAAGCTAAGGCTTCTCAACAGTGTGACTCTCAAAGCCATTTTGCCCATTTGGAGGAGTTTGGCCACACTGTAATTTGGGCATCATTTTTTTTTTTTTTTTTTTTTTTTGGTAAGTTAGGATTTATTTACAGGAAAAAATTATAAGTAGAGGAAGAACTAAACCTCCAGGCAAGAGGACCCAGGAGGGGAGCAAACTCTCCTGCTCCCTCTCTGAGGTCCAGCCGAGGTCTGCTTCTGGAGGGGAACAGGCAGCTCTTCCTGTTCCCTCTCCGAGGTCCAGCCAAGGTCTGCTTCTTAGCTGTTCTTTCTTCGAAGCCAGGCCTCTGTAGTCCCAGCTCCAGGGGAGGCTGAGACAGGAGGATCGTTTGAGCCCAAGAATCTGAGGTTGCTAAGAACTATCATGATGCCATAGTACTCTACCCAGGGCAATAGAATAAGACTCTGTCTCAAACAAACAAACAAAAAAAAGTATATAAAGGGCTCAGCACAGTGCCTGGCACACAGGAAGCCCCAAGGAGGTGTCAGTACTGTCATTTGTTACTGCCATCTTCCTCCCCAGCCCCAACCCTGCCAGTATCTCAGGAGCTTCTGCCAGAAGACTCAGCCCTACCAAAATGAGGATATGGAAAGTTTGCACCGCCACCTCCACCAGACATGCGCCTCAGCCCTGGGACACATGCCCCTGGGAGGGTATCCCCAGCATCCTTCCCGCTGCTCTGTCGGGGACGTGGCACCTGTGCGGAGCTTGGTGTGGGAGTTTGAGGGCAGCTGCCCGCTCTGGGGCTAGACCTCCACCCTCCTCTTCTCACAGCCAAACCCTGGGCAGCACTGGCACGTTCATTTATTCACTCCTGGATTGAGCTGCCAGGAGCTGTTCTCAGAGCTGAGAACATGATGGTGATTACAATAGCAGCTGTAGGTGTTCAGGCATTCCCACTGTGCCCATTTTAAGCACCAAAATATTAATATTTTTGTTGATGTAACCCATTACTAGTATTTTTTTAATTGAAAATCTGAGTTATTTATGTCTTGAAAGAAACCCAGAAAGTTATGTGCGAGATCAAAATTTCCAATTGACCCTAGGAGTGCTCCTTTAGAAACCCCTCTGTCCCTATTTCTCCCCTGCTGCTGTTAAAATTCCACAACTTGGAAGGTTAGTTGTTTCTTCCCGTTGTTAACTGCTTTCTTCCTTTGGTGGGCTGGTTTGGGTAGTGTTACTAATTAAAGCTCCTCCCAAAGCTAGTCTGAGTTCGGCTATTCTTCCAGGGACCTTGATGGAGTCTACTTAGGCTGAGGGTGAGGGGGTCACAGTAAGGCAAAGAGGAGGATATGGGGGCAGGATTGGGGGCAGGGGAGGGAGGAGAGAAAGGAAGAGAGAATGAGGTTCCTACTTTCCTTCCCCGGGGCTGGATCCCATCTGTTCTTCTGCCAGAGCAGGGCCAGACCCCGTGCCAGGGCCACCTTCCCTAGGACATTTTATTAGTTTATTTTAACCATCATTCTCCTGGAAGAACAAAATTGCTTCCATCTTTTACCCTGGCCTTCTCTCATGGAGAACTTAGACAAAGTTATCAAAGACCTTGGAGTCCATATCTCACCCTTTTAATAGATAGACATTACGTCTTTCTCAAAATGCCATATTGTTATTTTGGTCCAGTGCTATACCCACTACAGTACAATGAGGAGGAATTTGTGTCTTAGCAGGGGAGCAAATAAAGAAGTGAGCGTGCACTGAGAATAAGCAGATAGTTTTATGGGCTGGATCAGTTAGCTTTTGCTGCACAACCAACCACACTAACACTGCTTTATGAGTTCTCAAAACGACCATTTATTCTTGCTACAGAGCAGCCTGGTCTTGTCTGCGCTCCGTCACGCATTCACAATTGGCTCTGGGGGCTGTTTCTGGGGTAGGCTGGCTATTGGCTACCATGTCTCCGTTTTCCTCTAGGAATTCTCTCTCATCCTCCCCCAACCTGGCTCAGGTTCCTTCACAAGGCAGTTGCTGAGGTCCAAGAACAAGAGTGGAAGATGACCGTGCTCCAAGCTGGGGTACAACTTTACTTCCAAAACAGTCTAGGGGCCAAAGGAAGTCATAAATGAACCTCAGCCTCAAGGAATGGGAAAACAGATCCCACCTCCTGATGGAAAGTGCTACAAAGTCATAGTGAGGAGCCAAGGAGGCATTGATAAAGGGAGGGATGAAAAGTTGTGACCGTGTTTGGAACTTTTCCCTCCTGGAGATCTAGTCATGATCAAAACTCTTCCCTCTAATTCACCTTCCCTGACCCCGACTTGGGAAGTCCCCTTTCCCGTTATCTTGTCTTCTTCTACTGTTAAAGTTATAGGAGTCGATTCCTGCATACATCATTCATGAGTAAAGTCCTGGAACCCCCCATCTTCTACGGAGGCAGGCAATGAAGACAGCCAACCACAGACCACCTACACTTGTGAGCCAAAAGAAAGTTTGAAGTTATTATTTAGGAAACAGCAAGAAAAATCCTAATATGGTTTTCTTTTAGCATCACTGAATAAGTGCT
>CAUYRH010003878.1:0-19821 GCA_963574655.1 Perodicticus potto
GTGTGTGTGTGTGTGTGTGAGTGTGTAACAGAAAACGTTATTAATGTTTCAGATACTCTTGCTACTGCTCTCTACTTACAGGCCAATTATCCTTGCTTTTTTTTTTTTTTTTTTAGAGACAGAGTCTCACCTTGTTGCCCTTGGTAGAGTGCCATGGCTTCATGGCTCACAGCAACCTCCAGCTCCTGGGCTTAGGCGATTCTCTTGTCTCAGCCTCCCGAGTAACTGGGACTACAGGTGCCTGCCACAACGCCCGGCTATTTTTTTGTTGCAGTTAGGCCAGGGCCAGGTTTGAACCTGCCACCCTTGGTATATGGGGCCGGTGCCCTACTCATTGAGCCACAGGCACCGCCCTATCCTTGCTAATTTCTAACCCACTACAGGAAGGAAACTTAATCATGTCTTTCTGATATTTCGGCCTCTGGTATGATTGATTTCTGAACAATCTCCTGGATTTAGT
This sequence comes from Perodicticus potto, assembly GCA_963574655.1. Taxonomy (NCBI): domain Eukaryota; kingdom Metazoa; phylum Chordata; class Mammalia; order Primates; family Lorisidae; genus Perodicticus; species Perodicticus potto. The sequence goes on from CAUYRH010003878.1 coordinate 461, forward strand.
TGATCCAATTCAACCATCACATTCTTTATCCAAGTAATTATAGCTAAGTATACTTCAGCATTTTCTACACTTGGAGAAATTCAAGTCCAGGGAACAGGTTATAAATGGTCAGCATGCCTGGTGTCTAAAGTCGCAGTGAGTTCTTAGAATAGTTAGCACATATCTGTACAAAGTGAATTTTTTTTAATTTATGTCTTCCTTAGGAGGGAAACTCTGCTTTTAAAATGACATATGACCTGAAACTGGGAAAGGCAAGGATAAGAGGAGAACTACATTGCTGATAACTTCCTAACAAAATATGGAGGCATAAGTGTGCTTCGGTTATTTGCATGGGATATTGGTGTCACAGAATCCCCAACTGTAATGAGTAAGATAAGAGGGAAACGCTGTTTTAAACTGTAATTTTAAGAGCATGTGTACCTGACTTATCTAGGATTTTCATCTAGAAATTGTAGTAGACCATATAAGCAACAGTAAAAAATTAATATGCTATATGTCTTCAGAAATTCCACTTTAAGTTGACCAAACAAATACAGAAAGAATACCACTTAAAAAACTATATGATAAGCCCCTTGGTGCAAGCACATTGAGTGAGAAGTATTATGCTGACATGTGATAGGAGTTAGTGACAATACTCAGAACAAACTTTACTTCCTACAGAAGCACTTTCAGAAAATATTAAATGGATATCTCTGATGTGTAGTAAGATTATAGAGGAGAGACTAAATACCTGGATCTGCTACTTGGATGTACATGGACTGACAATTAAGTTCCTGAACTCATTCCAGAAAAAGTGCTACAAACCTCATTGGTGAATATCACTAGGGTCACTTTAAAATATTCCCCTTGGAAGCTGTGCACCAACGCCAGGCCCTCGTCTGCACTTCAAAGCGATTGTGGAACTCTTTCCCTGGCATAGTTATCAGAAATGTTACTGAATGGCACACAAAAACGTGCAGTAACAATACTGAGTGCCACACAGCCAGACACCGCCACACATTGACACAGACACAGCAGGGAGACGCTAATATATCAAGGTTGTGAAATATTACCAGGATGTTTGTACAGGGCTAGTGGCAAGTTCACGACCTTAATTGCCAGAACTTCTCAGGATGACAACTCTCACGGCCATTCCAGAAAAAGTGTTCCGACTTGCTCTGAAGGGTGGCCTAGACGCTGGCCTGGGTGCATAGCTTCCCGTGCAGTACACTTTGAAGGCAATCTTAGTGATACTCAGCGGCGAGGTCTGTAACACTTTTTCCAGAATGAATTTGTGAACTTAATTGGCAGACTTCATAATTAATTTTATTATTTTATACACCCTGCAATTCATCTATTTTTTCTGCATACCTGCTAACTGTCAGGAATCATGATATGCGTTGCAGATCCTTTGAACTGATTCCTCTCCCCAAGGGATGACATCACTGATGGAGGTGCCCAGATGAGAGGATGTCATCGCAGATGCTGTGACTAAGCCATAGCAAGGGAGATGCTTTGAGGCCATGCTATGTTCTGTCAGCGAAATATATTAATCAGCTTGACAAACATTTATCATGCCCATGCTATGTGTGAAGTGCTGGGATAGAATGATAGAAAATATAAAGCAGGAAAGACAGAAAACATGGAAAATATCTACTCATATTCTGCATAGGAATGATAGCTATAACAAAAAGATAACAGAAAAGAAAATTCCAGTGATACATCAGGAACCAACTATTTTCTAGAGTAGAGTGGATTATTTTAAATTATTTTAGCCTAAAGCAGACCTACCCTCTAATTTGTCTCTGATTCTCTGTCTACTCATAAATGATATTGAATTATCTTTCATATCTAACTATCTATAAAGTTTCCGACATCATAAGGGCACTTATTAATTATTTGTTTTCCCCAATCTCTAAAGATTTTATTAAAGCCTGTTATTTAGAAAACATTCTTCAGTTGCAATCAGGTATGTATATAAAGCCTGCACATAAGTCTAGATTGAAGATAAGACCTAGAAACATGAAATATCATGGCTAAAAAAAAAAGACATAGGAAAATATATCATAAATATTTTGCAGAGAATATGCAAAATTAATAAAATGAATACTGGTCACCATACAGTTTAAATAACGTCACAGAGTTAAGCTCGTATTTGAGAAGCAATAGTAATGAAACTTACTGCAGCCTTGAACTTCTGAGCTGAAGCAACCTTCCTGCCTCATCCTCCCGAGTTGCTGGGGTTACAGGCTTGTGTGACCATGCTGAGATTCTTTTGCCTCTTTTAACACAGTACCTAGAAAATAGAAGGCAATCCATGAAATCTTTATTTACATTAATCAGTTAGTTTTTTTTTTAATTGCCAGTTACCCCATAATATAGCTTCAGTGTAAGAACTTGGAAGGAACAAGTATAAAAGAGAAAATTAACATTTCTCAGGGTAGTAAAATGTGAAAATAGAGAAACCTTCATATACTTTTAACATCACTATCTTAAGAACTTTATGAATACTTTTCATGCAATGATGATTAATTTTCAGTGATAATGTCTCTATGGAATCCCTCATCATTTTGATGAGTTACTGGGTGGAATTATTATTTATTCCACTTATGCCATCAGTCAACAATGCTCACTCCATACCTAGGACATAATTAGTATGTTACCATTTCCATAGCAAATACGAATCAGCAGGAATTTTACTATGGTGCTGAAATATCATGAGTTAAATTGGGCTGAATTACAATGCACATTAATAAAGAAGAACTGTCTAGAGATTGTTAATATATGGCAGTTGTAATTCCACTTTTATTAATATTCCATTCCATTGTATTAAGGTGAGAAACGCCCATTAAACAAATAAATGGACTCTGATTGAATAATTCAATTCATAAATTAATGTGTGAACATGGTCTGTGAGTCACTGCCTTCTCCAGATCAACTATTGTGACGGAGATAGATTAACCATGCTCAGTTAGTATTCACTGCCCTCTGGCTGGTAATTCTTGCTTCTAAGAATTAGAGATTAGTTAACATTAAGCATATGTTAATTAACATTCTTTATTAAAATGTGTTATTGTTGCTTTTTTTCATCATTAATACTTGATTCATTGCTGTAGGGGTTAGAATAAAACCATTAGGGCTTCATAAATGGTTATCAATAATTTGCACAGCTGAATTAGATTTTAAATAGGACTTTTTCATTCACTTGTTGCTGTTTAAAATATTATTTTTTCTCAATATGTGGAAAATAATAATTTATTACATCAAGGGAATAAGGGAAATATCCTTGCAAAATATGTATATGGTTTATCCAAGGAAATCCAAGTGGACACATTTGAAATATTCTGTGTTAAAAAGAGATTAAATCTTATAATTTTGCAATGATTCATAGAGCCATTTAAATTGGTTATGTATACAGTCAGGCACACAATAGAACTTTCTTATTCAATGTAGTTTATCTCTTTTACAAAAAATGCTTATTAGTGCCCAGAGTAGAATGAAAATTTTCTATTAATGGACTATGCCTATTACCATCAGGTGAAATATTATGATTAACAAGAGTTAATTGTATTAGCTCCTAATCCTCTTATATCAATCAGGGTAAGCTCACTAATAGTATGGAAACAAATTACTCTAAATTCTCAGTGGCTTAACACAATGAAAGTTCACCTCTTACTCATGCAGTCTGCTGCATGTTTGACAACACTTTAGTCAACTGTTATTTACCAAAAAACTTGACCGTTTCTGTCATAACATGGCAAGTTACAAGATTGCAGCATTTGTACGGCTGCTATAGCAAAATTCCATAAACCAGGTGGTATAAGCAACAGAAATTTATTTCTCACAGTCCTGCCATCTGGGATGTTCAAGATCAAAGTGCTACTAATTTGGTGCCTGGTGAGGGCACTCTTCCTGGCTTACAGACAGCCCCCTTCTCTCTGTGTCCTCACATGGCAGAGACAAAAAGCAGATTTTCCTGTACCTTCTTAGAAGGGCACTAATGCTATTATGGGGGCCCCACCTGCATAACCCCATCTGAGTCCCTTATCTCTCAAGGGTCCTGTCTCTGATACCATCACATTGAGACTCAGGACTTTAACACATGTATTGGAGGATGGACACAAGCATTCAGTCCATAACACAATCCAATACTGACTTTGATCCATTTGTAAAGGCAGTATTTTACTGTCAATAGCTGTCTCAGGAGGCCTGGGCTTCCATAGCACAATGTCAAAGACTGGGGTGGTTTAAACAACTTAAGTTTGTTTTCTGACAATTTTGGAGAAAAGGAAGATGTTGGTCAAAGGTTGCAAAGTTTCAGTTAAGCAAGATGAATAACTTCAAGAGATGTACTGTACAGCATGACCATAATTAATGTACTTGAAAATTTCCAAGAAAAGAAATCTTAAATGGTCTCACTGTACCCAAAGTATAGTCTGTGAAGTGATGGACATGAGTCAACGCAGCACACAGGAAATAGCCAGTACGTGGATTGAAAGTACAAGCTTGCCAGAGGTGCAGGCGAGCGAGCTCACTAGAGGTGCAGGAAAGCACCCCCCCTCCCGAAGCTGGAGAGCCCCAAGCCACCTCCACGATGGCTATTTATTGGGGGGATTGCAGGTGTGGAGAGTGCCCAGCAATGACATACAAGGGGAAGTGCTTAAGGATCGCCACCTGCTCTTTTCCCTCGGGCTTGACTCCCACAGAATGTTCAAGGTCCAACAATGCTCACTAACGAGTGACTGATTTCTTCTCATTTCCAGAGTGCTGAGCTACCAGAGGGCTTGTCCCCTGGCTGCAAAACATCTCTGAGCTTCTACAGATTGTTAATGAGCCTGATGTAATCATTTCACAATGTATACATGAAGACACATATCACAATGTCACATTGTACACATTGTATATTTTATGTAAAAATATGTACAATTTTTATTTGTTAATCACACTTTAATAAAGCTTGAAAAAAAATAATTTAGAAATAATGCAATTCCTTCTAGAGTTTAGGAAACAAGAAAAACATATCAGAAGGAACGAGACACCATTGAAATCATGAGTCCAGCTTGAATCAACAGCGCAGATGTCTGTCAGATGAAGGAAGACAACTATTGCAGAAGCCACAATATTTAATAGCTATAAAAATAGCTGACAGGAAGCAGGCGGTGGAAAGCAACTAACAAATAGCCAAAAACATCAAAGACGGATTGTCTCTTCACTTTTCATTCAAATAGACCCTTACGATTATAGCTGAGTGTGGCTGAGGCTGAGGCTAAGGATCACATGAGTTTAGGTGATGCAGGTTGCTGTGTGCTGAGACTGTTCCCACACGCCCGCCTGGTTAACATAGTGAGGCCCCATATCAAGGAAGACAAAGATTCTCTGTGACCGCGCCGGACAGTAGATGTGGGCGTCTCTGACAGCGCACAGCACACCGTGAGAGACCTGTATGCAAATAAACAAATTGAGGGCCTGGAAGTTAATGCATGATAGGGTCTTATTCCTAAAATCATGGGGACAGAAATAAAGGGACATTTTTCTCAGCTACAGAGAAGTCATAGAAGGAAATCTTTCTCATAGGTGTGGCTGAGAAATAATAGGTATTGAGTAAGGAGGTGGGCAGTCAATAGAGCACGATTTTCAATTGGAACATCAAGAGTAAGATGAGGAACCAGGAAAAAACATGTTATGTAGGGAAAGCTGAGTAATTTGTATGACTCAATAATAAATTGCCAGGCAGGTGGTTGGGCAGTGAGCTGCCTAAGACTTAGTCGAGGGCCAGTTTCAGGGACAGCCGTCATTTCCCAGCTGCAGAGTGACGACATGTGGCACTGAAGGCTTTCTTGAACCACTAATCCAACCAGACTTGGGCCTTAGAAACCTCATTTTGTCACACTGGATTAAAGATTTAAACTTAACTTGCATTCCCACCAGCAGTGCAGAAGTGTTCCCTTTTCTCCACATCCACGCCAACATCTGTAGTTTGGGGATTTTGTGATGTGGGCTACTCTTACTGGAGTTAGATGGTATCTCAGAGTGGTTTTGGTTTGCATTTCTCTGATGATTAAAGAGGATGAGCATTTTTTTCATGTGTCTGTAGACAGTGCACCTGTCTTCTTCAGAGAAGCTTCTATTCATGTCTCTTGCCCACAATGAAATGGGATCACTTATTTTTTTCTTAGTAGTAAGCTTGAGTTCTCTGTGGATTCTGGTTATTAGACCTTCGTTGGAGATATAACTTGTGAAAATCCTCTGCCATTCTGAGGGTTGTCTATTTGCTTTACTTAGTGTGTTCTTGGCAGTGCAGAAGATTTTTAACTTGATCAGATCCCAGTAATGTATTTTTGATGTTGTTTCCATTGCCCGGGTGTCCTCCTCATAAAGGATTCTCCCAGGCCAATTTTTTCAAGCGTTTCCCCTGCACTCGCTCTGAGAATTTTTATAGTTTCATGTCTTAAGTTCAAGTCTTTTAACCAATGAGAGTCAATTTTTGTTAGAGGAGAAAGGTGTGGATCTAGTTTCAGTCTTTTTACAGGTCACCAGCCAGTTTACCCAGCACCATTTATTGAATAGGGAATCTGGATTAATAAATTGTGGTATATGGATACCATGGAATGCTATGCAGCATTAAAAAAAGATGGAGACTTTGTCTCTTTTGTGTTTACATGGATGGAGCTGGAAAATATTCTTCTTATTAAGGTACCTCAGGAATGGAAAAAAATATCCAATGTACTCAGTACTACTGTGAAACCAATTTATGATCACTCACACTTGCATATGAAAAATGAAACACAACTATAGCCTAGGATGAAGGAGGGAAGGGGAGGGAGAGGGAAAGGAAGGGGGTTGGGTTCATAGAGGAAGGGCTAGTAGGGGGACCACACCTGTGGACCATATTGCAAGTACAAGTTGGATCTATCAGGTATAGAACACAAATGTCTTAATGCTGTAATTGGGTAAAAGAGGTGAAAGCTATATTGATTAGTAGCATGTAAGCACTCTAGTTACTACAAATAATCAACACAACGAATCCCATAATGTCGTAAATGTATGTAAAAGATCTATGTACAAATTACTTAATAAAAAATAAACTTAAGACATGAAAATATAAAAATACTAGAAGAAAGTGCAGGGAAAACTCTTGAAGGAATCAGTCTGATGAAATATTTTATGAGGAGGACCCCCCCCCCCAGGCAATTGAAGCAGCATCAAAAATACACTACTGGGATCTGTACAAACTAAAAAGCTTCTGCACACCCAAGAACACAGTTAATAAAGCAAGCAGACAGCCCTCAGAATGGGAGAAAATATTTGCAGGTTATGCCTCCAAGAAAGGTATGCTTCTGAGAAAGGTATTCTGTATCCAGAATACACAGAGAACTCAAATGTATTAGCAAGAAAAGAATAAGTAATCCCATCTCAGGGTGTGCAAGGGACCTGAAGAGAAACTTCTCCGAAGAAGACAGGCACACAGCCTACAGACACATGAAAAAATGCTCAGCATCCTTAATCATCAGAGAAATGCAAATCGAAACTACTTTGAAATATCATCTAACTCCAATAAGATTAGCCCACATCACAAAATCCCAAAACCAGAGATGCTGGCGTGTATGTGGAGAAAAGGGAACACTACTACATTGCTGGTGGGAATGCAAACTAATATGGTCCTTTTGGAAAGATATCTGGAGAATACTTAGAAATCTAAAAATAGAACTTCAATCCTATAATTCCTCTACTAGGTATATATCCAGAAGACCAAAAATCACATTATAACAAAGATATCTGTATCAGAATGTTTATTGCAGCCCAATTCATAATTGCTAAGTCATGCAAAAAGCCCAAGTGCCCATCGACCCACGAATGGATTAATAAAATGTGGTACATGTATACCATGGAATACTATGCAACCTTAAAGAAAGATGGAGACTTTACCTCTTTCATGTTTACATGGATGGAGCTGGAACATATTCTTCTTAGCAAAATATCCCAAGAATGGAAGAAAAAGTATCCAATGTACTCAGCCCTACTATGAAACTAATTTATAGCTCTCATATGAAAGCTATAACCCAATTATAGCATAAGAATATGGGAAAGGGGCAAAGGAGGGGATGGGATGGGGGAGGATGGGCAGAGAGAGTGTAATTGGTGGGTCCACACTTATGGTGCATCTTAGAAAGGTACAGGTGAAACTTACTAAATGTACAATATAAACGTCTGTACCTAATAACTAAGAAAATGCCATGAAAGCTATGTCAACCAGTTCAATGAAAATATTTCAAACTGTATATAAAACCAGTACATTGTACCCCATGATTGAATTTAGGTACACAACCATGATTTAATAAAAAAAAAAAAAAAAAGAAGAAAGAAGAAAAAAAGAAATCTCATCTTGAGTATTTGAGGAGTTGGATTTAATGAGAAAATAATACAGCTAGAAAGGCATCTTAAATAATAATTGGGGCTTTACCAAGAAGAACATTCAAAGAGTAAACAGAGAAGTATGAGCCTACAAAAAAGCAAAGAATTATCAGAAAATTGTGAAGAAAGCCAAAAGAGAATGGTACCTTTTGGAATAGCAGCAAAAGCAAAACAGCACATTCTGACTGTGCTTAGAATATATATGAGTTTCTCTCAAGCAGTTAATAACTAGGTCAAATTTTAAAATGCTTCCTCAGGCATATACATTAGAGAAATGCTGCTAACAAAGCATTATTATTTTCTTTAATGCAAGGCTTCTTGGAAAGTTAATACCATACTTTACATCATACCTTCCAGGAGGTACACAGCATATATCATTGAATGGGACAGACCAGTTACAGTGGAATTCATATCCCTCAATTGAAACTATCATTCATCCAGTTGAACAGACCCTCACTCTGTGATTAATCCTTCATTCCTCCTTTTTCTTCATAATAATAGTCGAAGAATTGCCAAGTGCTAATTATTTTTGCTACTCTAGTATTTGTTAAATAGTTCCATTTTATCTCTATTTTAATTACTCTTGATTTATATTTTTTACATGTTTAACACTAACTTTGTCACTCTTTTTTTAGTCTTTCCCTGCATAATTTCACTCACAGCAGGCAGAGTAATACTCTTTATTTTCTCTACGTGTTTTCTTGCAACGTTTTCTTATACCTTTTTACTAATCTTCCAGGTAGCTTATTGCATGAATGTCCTCAAGACTTTCTGTGAAAAACAATGGGACTGTCATTGGACATCCAAAATCCTAAGTTTTGATTTTTAAAGGCTTCAGGAATGTAAGGAATTTTGATTCTGGAGAAAAAATTAATTTTAGGAAAGATTCCTGGATGTAGCACTAGATAAAGAATCGATGCTTTTAGTGAAGGAATGTTCAGAAGAGAATTTGAAAGGAAAAAAAGGGTGTGTGTGTGGGTATGTGTGATATGTTTATGAGAAAAAGAACTAATATTTCTCCATATGATATTCCCTGCACTACTGTATTTGTAGATTTGCTCCACTCTTAAAAATATAATTATTATCTAATCATCTTCAAAACCTTCCATTAACAAAACTGGTTTTTCTTTTGTTTGTTTGATAAACAACACAATCCCTCACGAGTCCCACTGTGTCTTCTTGATCTGGCATCTGCCTTCTTCACCTCTCATAATTTGCTAATCTTCCTCAGCATCTGTGTTCCAGGATAAAGCAGGAGAGAGCTTTCTTTGGCTAATCCTGGTATGGACAACCTTTCAGAAAACACACATTCAACTCACCCTTATAATATGAAACAAAGGAAACTAACAAAAATGTTGTGGTTAAGATACGATATCCCTGGGCTAACTGGAGTTCTTTCCTTCCGGGGGAACTGACTCATGAAATATTCTCAAAATGAGTCCTTTCTCAAGTGTTCATTTGCAAATTTCACATATACTTCTGAATTTTTCTCATTTGATGTCAATTTAATTATTCCAGGTACTAAGCTTTTTTCTAAATTTCAGCCAAAGGAATGTCAAAATCATTAATTATATATTCTTAAATCATTAACTCTATATTTTAGTTGATTATTTTTCTGAATAATCCAATCAATTCCATTCTATCTTGACATCTGTACTTCAAGAGCATGCAATATTATATCAGGAGGTGACTCTATTACATATCTAAAGTAAGTTCACACGTTAACAAGTAACAACATATAGATCTCATTAATAGTCCTACATGTAACCAATAAAAGATATGTGAGAAAACATATATGATTTATTTTATAAAATTATACTGTATAAAAAACCTCTATAGTTCAGGACTCAATAGGATGTGAATTCTAAGTAAAATAGGAAAGTATTTCCACTTACTTTTCTATTATTTTCATTTTTCTTGGATTATTAGGGCAAAAAAATGAAAGATCCAATTTAAAGATAATTTAGAATGAAAATGAAAATGCAAAAAAGAACAATCATCTGAGTTGATTTTCCTCTCCTCTGTAATCAAATTTCATGAAATGATAATTGTAAAAATGATATGCCAGTGTTTTTTCTGGGTCTTCTCACACTTCCCCACTTTATCAAGGAAAACAATCTACCAATTCACTGTTTTTCCACTTTCTAGTCAAATTCTATCATTAATTGATAATGTCAATTTGAACATATTCAAATTCTACCCAGAATAAAGAGCATTAAATTTGAAATAGTGTTTGAAATGCACACACACGCACACACACAATTTGAATTCATTTTGATTTCAACTAATACTTGGGTCAGGATCAAATATTCTGCCTAAAAGAAAGAGTACCTTTAGTTTCAAGTCTGATGAGAGTCTTTATAGTTTCGTGTAAGGGGAAATACTCACTTTAGCAAGAGATTGAATATACAACCCATTTCGCAGCCTCCCTCAATACTTAGAATTTGTGGTTGGAAATTCTTAGCTTCTATAACATTGATGGGAAATATTGAGTTGAAAATATTGTACTGCCTTTTTTAAATCTAACAAAAGAAACTTATTTAAAAATAAATGATGTAGCACAACTTTCGGAAGAGCTTCTTGCATATGGTTTGTAGTGCCAAATAAATTTAAATAGAGCAGCTGGTTTCTGGGTGAGATTCCCTGTGGTCCTGCAGATAGATCTGTTCCCAACGGTTAGGAGAGCTCTGTTTTATTGTTTTTGACAAGCATAGCAGTCTGGTCACAGGTGTGGAAGACAGCTAAAATAAAAAAAGCAGGAAATACCCAAATTTGGGCTGCCATTTTGATTATACTTTATAGACATTAAGGTCAATAAAATTAATGTTACAATTTTTTTAAAAATGTGAATCTAAAAGTATGTTTTTTATTCTCATCATAGGAAATCTGCTTTTAAAAATGCATGGTGTGGTTACAGTGTCCACGTCCTTCCTAACATTTTCACATACACATAAATTTGAAGGGATTCATAATTTAGCAACATTTGTTTATTCATTTCATTCAATAGGAACAGATGACACAATGTGTAGTAAGCACAAAATTGGCATCCAATGTTCAAGACTTATTGTTAAACTATAGACCATATTAATTTCATGGTTTTGGGAATCCTGTATATTTCTTCAAAACAACTTTCAGAATAAAGCAGGAATTGCAGGAATTGGGTCAACTAAATTAAATTGTACATTCTAAATGTATGTATTGAAAGGATTTCTTGTCACCTTTGGTTTCCTTTGTAGTTCCTATAGAGATATATATTTCTCCCCATATAAGCTTTCATTTTAATTACAGATGACTTAGAATCCAGATCTAATTCTCCTTTGTAATAAGTTTTACAGCATGGTCCTCCTCAATTCCTGCCATTTTTCTTAATATTCATATACTCTTGCTGGGTCTATCTCTGTGGAGATTTATTTATTTTAATTATTTTTTTGAGACAGAGTCTCACTATGTTGCCCTCCATAAAGTGCTGTGGCATCACAACTCACAGCAACCTCAAACTCTTGGGCTTAAGTGATTCTCTTGCCTCAGCCTCCCAAGTAGCTGGGACTACAGGCACCTGCCACAACACCCAGCTATTTTTTGTTGCACTGTCATCGTTGTTTAACTGCCCTGGGCCAGGTTGGAATCCAACAGCCTCGGCGTATGTGACTGGCGCCATAACCACTGTGCTATGGGTGCCAAGCCCATGGAGGTTTATAAATGTATAAATCCCCATACTTTAAAATTTGTTTTAATTTTTGTATGAAAATAAATTGTTCTCCTTCTAAAGTTTAATTCACAACTTTCGATGACATTTTAGAGTTCTCACAATATAATCATTTTAACAAATCCCCCAAAAGAGCTGAACTATGAAAAGCAAGACTATATTAAAAACAGAAATAATTTTGCTGTCCTATTTAAAACTGTTGTTCACGTGTGTCAGTTTATATACTGCAGGGATTCTAAGCATGAAATAAAAAGTCAAGAATGAATGGCACAGCTTCTGGGTGAAAGGCTCAACTACAACTTGCACTTTACCTAACAGATACAAACAATGTAACCTGATCATTTATACCCTTATATTAACCTGATATCTTAAAAAAATCAAGAATGAAAACCCCTGGAGATATAATAATACTTGCAGCAATTATTTAATCAATCTTACAGTTTAAAAACTAGAGGCAGAATTTCTACATTATGATGCTCACTAAGGGAATCAAACTCATGAAAGTCATATTTGGATGGACCTATGGTAAGCCTAAATATGTTACAGTACAAAGTTCCTCCTTTAATACCTCACCTGGTTGTGAGAAACTTTGGAACCCTACAAGTGAGGGGCAGGGCTGATGAAAATCTACTCCCACATCTCCAATCTTTAATCCCCTATACTAGCCAAGAGACCTACATCTATTCTGGTGGATGGAAAGATCATACAAGGCCATTCTGTGACCATACTGGATCAAAACATCAACATTTCCACTTTGTAATCAAGTCTGAACCCAGATAAGCACAGCCAATGTCCATCCCCTGATCCCAGCTGAGTGACTGCTAATTTCTTATAAATTATAGCTTTTGTGCTATCTGTAATCTGCACTCTAGAAGCACATATTTATTGAGATAGTCAGTAGAATTATCCCTGCTTCCTGATAGCAATTTGGAACTAAATGTCACTTCTTAAACCCTCTTTAAATCTAATATATATACATTACACTTACTTTCCTACCCAAGGTTTGTCTTGGTGGAAGGATTCTCAAAGGATCATTAATGTCTGAACTTTCTTCTTCTTTAAAACTTTAATTGCCTATACTAGCCAAGAGACCTACATCTATTCTGGTGGATGGAAAGATGTGGAACTTCATGAATTCTTTACAAGTCACAGATTCCTTAAGGACCAAATATCAAAATCTAGGTTCATATTGTCTGTGTTTTACTATAAATTTTTTTTCCTTGAAACAATGTGGACAAGGGGTCTAGATGATTGATAAGGAGAAGTAAATAACAGAGGAAGAAACAATGTGGTTTATAAACCCCATGGGGGGACCCTGAGATTTTTTCAGAGATTTCCTGATGTCAGAGAAAGAGAAAAGCACCCCTCTAGCATCCAGGAGCTGGCCCACACCCAGACAAACCTTGATTGTACTGAACATCATTTCATAGAATGTCAAGATCAGACAAGGCCATTCTGTGACCATACTGGATCAAAATATGAACATTTCCACTTTGTTATCAAGTCTGAACCCAGATAAGCATGGCCAGTGTCCAACCCCTGATCCCAGCTGAGTGACTGCTGATTTCTTATAAATTATAGTTTTTGTGGCATCTGTAATCTGCACTCTTAGAAGCACATATTTATTGAGATAGTCAGTAGAATTATCCCTGCTTCCTGATAGCAATTCGGAACTAAACTTCACTTCTTAAACTCTCTTTAAAATGACCAAAACACAGACCTGTATCCTGTAACTCCTTTCTAACACTCTCTACTGAGACATGCCATAGTTCTTCACGATGATGTGTGCTTTACTAAGAAGAGCAATACACTCAACCTATTCAGGTGTGTCCTAGGTAGTATTGGGAGGTCGAACTTATCTTCATTGTAATATGAAGATATTATTTAGCCTTTCCTTTGTTTTGGAATTTTCACTTATTTTAGAAAATCAGTAAGTGATACAACTATTAGCATCCTTACCACTCAGCAGCTTGTCTAACTGCCTTGTGATTGCTACACTAATAGGTAATGGGTACATCAACACTACACACTTGTAGAGGGAAAAAAGGAAAAAAGAAACATCATTGCTTGAAGATGTCCTCGTCAAACTAGTAAAGGTAATTTATTTTGTGATATTCTATCTGATGAAATTGGAAATAACATACAGGGCACTTCTGCTCCCTCCTGAAGAGTGATGGGCCTTGGGGAAAAGCCCAGGAGTGATTGTTTGAGCTGTAAAAAGATTGAACCAATTTTCTAACTACCAATTGTACTGAAATGAATGAAGAACAGATAAATTCTGATTATTCAACTGGGGTATTTGGCAGACATTTAAAAAAATAGACACTTCAAAAGAAACAACTGGTAGAATTTGCTTTCAGTAACAACATCTATGCCTCCTAGTCAAGGTTAGAAGTTTAGAAAATATAACCACCACCATGAGCTCTACAGCTTCCAACACTTAAAGAAAATACATCAACATTTGGGAAATTTGCATACTCACTGAATTGATATTTTCTAAATGGCAAATACATGATAATCATACACATGTTAACAATTCATCCAAGGTACAAGATAGTTCAATGGATTTTAATGCAACAAAGTATGAAAAGTTCATTCATCTGATTCCAAATTAAAAATCATAAATAACCTTTAAGTAACTAATACATATCAAATTTTAGTATGGTATGAAATACAAATACCATGATTACTTGAAAAGACAATTCAAATATTCTTCCCATTTCCAAATACTCATCTGTGTGTGATTGAACATTCTTCATGAACTTAAAATAAATCAGGCAACAGATTGATTCCAACCACTCTGGATTACTTCAGGCATTAAAGAGGTTTAAAAGATGTCAAAAGATGCCTGTCTTACCGTTGTTACTTTTTGATAATATAGTTTCCATGAAAGATAAGCTATTTATGTTAATATACTATGTATTTCTTTATTGGCATATGGAAATGCATGTAAGTTGGTGAACTGATCTAAAAATCCTAAGCTCCCCAAGGACTATACAGACCTCCTCTTGGCCAAGAGGACCCCAAAGCCTCTTAAAATTGAGTTTCCAGCCATGACAAGATGGGAGGTCAGACCCATTTTATTATATCTCCTCCCTTAATAAAGACCAGGAGGCTGTTTTTTTCCACTTAAGGGCTATACAGAAATCAATCTCATGATCTATTCCTCCCTATCTGTGGTTTTATCAGGTCAATTAACCAACATTCTTTCCTGATAAAAGACCACCAATCAGAGTAGTTTTAACCAGACTACAGAGCACGCACAGAAAGGGTTTCATGTCCTTACTAGCTTTTGTGACATCGGAGGACCACCAGTTCCTGAACATCGACCCCAGAAAGGGGCATAAAGCTCTACTGCACAGGTGTGGGCTTCTTCATTCATGAATATTCATGACTCCTCCTATAGCTTGTTAAATATCTATATTGGCCACCACACTCAACAGAAATTCCTGTGCCCATTTTCCTTTCTTCTAAGCAGGTGTTCTGGCTTCTGGCCAGGGCTCTGCTTCCCAGCCTGTCAGAATGGCTACCTACGGGCTGCAACCCTTTATGAGAAATAAAGCTTTCTTGTCCAAATTTAGGAATCTTGTCATTTTCTTCATTTAACAAGTAATGTATGATGAAATAAAATATACATGAACAATATTTAAACATTCATTAGTTTTAATCCCTAATAGAGTAAATACTGAGAGAGAAAGAGAGATAAGTATTTAGGCTATTTAGAAACTTCAATAATAATTTTACAATATAAAGGCATCCAGAGACCAAAACATTTGAGAAAGTCTTGGTTAATATATTAAAAATATTTTCCATCACAATTTTAAGTACTAATTATAAATTATTCTCCTTTCTCTTAGGAGCTGAGTACATTAAATGTAATGCAGATAAAAGAGTGGAAAGATGTCTTTAATTAGATATAAGACATTGTCAACAAGCTAAGATAACAAGAAATTGAAAGAAATCTGGTTCCTTTAAAATACTGATTTCCAGGGTGACCCTATTTCTATGACAATCTGACCAAGATTCATTTTTGAAAAACTTTTGTTTCTTGATATATTTTGGATTTATTTTTTTAAACACTTTAATATTTGGAACGTATGGGTGGTAATACACTATAAATCAATATCAATACTTTGTTATATGTGGGTATAAATCAAATGTAAGTAGCAGTATCCATTTTTAGAAATCCATGAAAGGGGAAGTTATAAAATCTTCAGAGTTTAGAAAGAAAATATGAGAAAACATGTACAAATAGTGATAAAAGAGAGTTTACAATGACAAAAAAGAAAATGTATATAAAACCACAGTCTTTATGTTACCTTTAGTGAATCCAATTATTTGGTATTAGGAAGTGAATTGAAGTTTATTTTTATATAGCAATGCTAGCTAATTTTATTTTCTATTAATGGTCTTTGCCTTTATTTTTGCTTATTTGTTGTTCTAAGAGGAGGGTGAAAGGAATATTATAATACTATCAGTAGGAGTGAAAAAAATTCTATATTAAGACACTTGTATTTTGGCAATAGAAAAAATATTGTGGTCATTGAGAAAAGCTGTTTTTATGAAAATTAACTAGATAAATTCAGTATTTCAGGTAACCCCAATAAATATTAGATGAAACTAAATTCTTAGAAAGTGTTTTTAAAATTTTACCAGTTGCGAAAAATTTTACTATTGACACCTAAAAATACATTTTTTGTGTGAGTCTTTTGGGATATTCACAAATAACTTAGATGACATTATTCTAAGATAAAAATCAAAATATTATTTGAACCCCAAATTTATAGAGTTCTTCTTGGCTTCTGGGCAATCCAGCCACTTCTCCCCACTTTTCTTTGGTACATTCAGATTTGTATTATCCCACAAATACTAAACTATTACATGTTATATTGTAATTATGGCTAAAGGCAAAACATGAGGTTTTCTAATATTGTTGCTACTGAGATTTTAATCTTAAAGTGATAAAAAGCAATTTGCCTAACAAAAGACACAAAAAATTTTATCTTCAAGGCTTTCAGCAGGTTTAATTTTACCAAGGCTTAAAGTAAGCAAATGGGAGAGTAACCTAGATTTCCTGTCTCTTATCGAACCAACATTCTTTAAATATTGAAGGTAATAATTAGGACCAAAGATGCCACGCAAAATATCATCCTTGTTATGGTAGACTTATTTTATTGCATAAGATGATAAAAATTACGATTACTAATAACTAGCATGAACATGTATGAGGTTTAGTTTATTTGAAAGAGAATTGTGCACCAAAACAACTTCTTACTTTCACCAGAATCCACCTCGTACCTGATTTAATTGCCATTGCACCAAATTGCCTATCAATATTAATGTACTCATACTCCACTCTTAAAATATTTCAAAAGAGGTATCAATAAACTCAGGGAAAACTGTCAGAAAAAGCATTTCGTGTAGGGGGTGTATTTTGACAATTTTAGCCAAGAAAGATTTGGGTTTTACTTACCTATAAACACTAGCAAACTGAGTGCTTTCAGTAACAATATTTTTCTTCTTTCTTAAACCAAATGTCATGTATTTTAATAGCATTTTTAAGAGTGGACACTCTTCTTTCTGCCCTTGTTATTTAAAAATAATAGAAATATGCCTCGAAACAAACATGGCAATGAGCATGTTAACCTTTCCTATATGGAGAATTGGGCACCCTGGCTTATCCCTGAATGTTAAGAATAGATGTATTCGAATTTGTTATAATCCATATCCATTTTGCCTCTGTACTTTCACATTTTGGTTTCTAGTCCCAACTTTGTATCCCTTGAAAAAATAAAATCTTGTTCATCCTGCAGGAACTTCTCCTCTGTCTGAATTCCCTAATTGGGATTAAAGGATAAAATCCATAGCTCAGCATAAAGGCGTCAACAGTTATTAAGCTAGTTAGTGTTGTCCACACTCCTAAGAACTTTTGCCAGGATGTTGGAAATCCATTTTGAGGAGACAACATTGTCAAACCAAGTGGTTTTGCAGAGAAATGTCCAATAAGAAATGTAAGGATATGAGCTTAAACCATTAACGAGTGAACTTTACATACTTCGGGCCTTCAGGGGATAAGGGTATGTTGGTGAGGTCATTTGAAGGGACCTATCAGACCAGGCTTTGTATCAGCTTTGAGAACGACGCAGTAGAAAACGAGCCACCAGGCAGTAACAAAGCAGTGAGTCTTCATGTAAAGGATGAAGTATCTTAATTTGACATTGCACATACAACCCACTTTTAGAGGAATGAATAGTTCCCTTTGATATTTTCTATTAATATCTATAAGAATATTTCTTCAACTCAGAAATGTTACAATTCGTTTACTAGCACTTATAAAATGTTTTCCTGCCATGAGCAAACGACCAAATATTTGTTGATTTCAAAACACATTAGAGAAGTAGAAGCCTTTGAAAATAAAGATGCATAATCAAGTAATAAAATATTTATTAAGGCCTTGTTAATGATGTTTGGGAGCACAAAAGCTTGAACAATTCAAAATAGCATGAGAAATGAAAGTGCAGTCCTCATCAGCCAAAAGGAAGAACGGCCTCAAAGTACTTAAAATTCACAAACTCGTTAAGATGCACGAGTCCCGTAGAGCTCATTAGAGCATAGATATTGTAAAGCTCGTTACATTAGACCTCTCTAAAGGAATTTAAACTCAGGTATGATTATTATGAGGAAAATGAAAGTTAAAGTACCATCCCCCTTAGAGGCTAATAATTTATCAGCCCAACTTCTTATAAAATGTATTTAATTGCTAGATAAAAATCAAATGACTTTGCTAACAACTTTAAACAAAGAAATACTTTAAATAAAAATGGAATAATTGAAGCAAAGAAAAGTAATTGCTATTCAATGATAAGTCATGAATAGTTACCCTTTACCAGTAATTAATATGCAGAAAACACAACAAAATATTGACCATCGAAATGGCATCTTATCATGGTTACTTATTGGGGATGCTATATACCAGGCATCCTCAAACTTTTTAAACAAGGGGCTAATTCACTGTCCCTTAGATTATTGGAGGGCCGCACTATAGTTTAAACAAAAAAACTATGAACAAATTCCTATGCACACTGCACATATCTTATTTTGAAGTAAAAAACAAAATGGAAACAAATACAATTCACACCAACTCATGTGGCCTGCGGGCCGTAGTTTGAGGACCCCCCCCCCATATACTCTGTCTCATTTAAGCCTCAAAGCAATAAAACATAATCTGTTCTGTTGTTGTCATCCAATTTTTATATATGGGACT
>CAUYRH010003880.1:0-20262 GCA_963574655.1 Perodicticus potto
CACAAAGTAATGAGAAAGTCTCTTGAATGCTATCACAATCAGGTTGATGAAAATATCTCTGATTGTATCTGAAGCCCGTACACTGTACCCCATGACTGAATTATTGTACACAGATATGATTTAATAAAAAAGAAAAAAAAATAAAATAAAAAAAGAAAAAAAAAAAAAGAAAGAAAATATCCAAGGCTGGGTAATTTATAAATAAACAAGCTTCTTTGCTTTCTGGTTCTGTAGACTGTACAAGCATCACCGCAGGATCACTGATGAGACTTTTAGGGAGCTTGCAACCAATGTCAAAGGCAAAGGGGAAATAGGCATGTTGGATGTTGAGAGGAGCAGGAGAGACAAGAGGTCCCAGGCTTACATGAATCAATAAAGCAAGAACTCACTTATTACCATGAGAATGTACCACGCCATTCATGAAGGGTTCTGCCCCCATGACACAAACACCTTCTACTCAGCCTCCCAACACTGAGAGGGAATTTGAACATAAAATTGATAGCGGACAAGTACACAAACTGTATCATGGACTATAAGTGAAGGGATAGAAAAAAATATCCCATGCAAACAGAAACCAAAAGAGATCAGGAGTATCTATCCTTATAAGAGAAAAAATAAACATTAGGTCAAAAGCTATAAAGAAATAAAAAGTTCATCATGTTGTGATAGAGGGTTCATCAAGAAGATATAATAATTATAAATATTTATGCATCTAATATTGAAGGACCTAAATAGTAGATTAAACAAATAGTAAATGATCTGATGAAAGACATAAACTGCAAAACAATCGCGGGAGATTTAACAACTTGCAATGACAGTCAATAAGAACTGACTTGAGATACACTTTAGACCAAATGGACTTAAAAGGTACATACAGAATAGTCTGTCCAACAACAGAATGTGCATTGTACTCAAGTGCACAAGGAATATTCTGCAGAGAGATCGTATATACATTTAATACATTTTAATACAATTTTAGAAAAATACATTTTAATAAAATTTAACTGATTGAAATGTTAATTTTTTAAAAAAAATTTTAAAAATCAATAACAGGAGGATTTATTACACTTGAGAAAATATGAGGAAATTAAATATTATGCTTCTAACAACTACAAGGTCAAAGAAGAAATTAAGAGGGAAATTTAAAATGAAGTACTCTGAGACAAATGAAAATAAAAACAAAACATACCAAAATGTATGGGATATAGCAAAACAGCTCTAACAGGGAAAATTATAGCATTAAAATATCCACAGTAGAACATAAAAACATAGTAAATAACCTAAAATTATGCCACAAAATGCTAGACATAGGAGATTGGTTCCAGGATGCACCAGGTATAGCATAATCTGCATTTACTCACAGGTCGGACCTGCAAAACTCACTGATCTGAAAAGTCAACCCTCTGGAGATGCAGGTTTTTGCATCCCACATATGCTATATTTTCCATCTGTGTTTCATTGAAATAATCTGCATATTCTTTGACCTCTGCCATTCAAATCCATGCTGTTTAAATTCAACAATAAGCCCAAATTAAAAGGACGAAAACTAGCAAAGATCAGAGCAAAAATAAATAAACAATAAGTTTAAACTGCATGCTGTACTGAGTAGCAGGGTGAAATCGCTCATTGTCTCACTCCCCCTACCCAGGTCATGAATCATCACTTTATACAGTAGATCCATGCTGTGTACGCTACCTTCCATCAGTCATTCAATAGCTGTCTTGGTTATCAGATCACCTGTCGTAACCACAGAACTTGTATTAAAATAACCCTAATTTTACTTATACTGGCCCCAAAATACAACATCAGTGATGCTAGCACTTCAGACACGCCAAAGAGAAAATATGAAGTTGTTCCTTTAAAGTGAAAAGGTGAAATTTTATCATAGGTAGGTATGTATAGGCACAAAACATAGAATATATACAGATTGAAACTATCTGAGATTTTGGGCATCCACTGGGGGTCTTGTAGCATATCTCCTGCAAATAATAGGGATTATTATAGCATATATTACAAAACAAGCAAATAAAGTGGACTTTAAATGTTCTTACCTCAAAAAAGATAAGTATTCCACCAGAATTCAAATCATGTTGGCAACTAACCTTCCTTGGATGTCTGAGTGAAACAAAAAAAAAAAAGGTAAGTATTTTAGGTGATGGATATGTTAAGTAGCTTAATTGGCCATTCTACAATGTATACATTATAACATCACATTGTATTTCTCAAATATATATAAAACTATTGTCAATTAAAAATAAAATTAAAAAATTAAAAAATAATTTAAAAGACTTATAATAGATATTTCAGATACAATGATATTATTTCAGTGTTTTAGTAGATGTCCTATCAGATAATTAGTTTACTTTCTAGTTCAAATTGTAAACTATTACATTTCTATAGAATTAGGATTTAAAATTAGGCTTTCTAAGAAAAATAGTTAACATGTATCCATATATTAAATATAATTTACGTGATAATATGGATCAAGTTACAACACTGAAATATAAATGGCCACTGTGCACACGTGAGAATAAGCTCAAGTATATGAGACAAATAAATGTAGATGGATTTTATAATTATGATACTTATTATTTGTGACTATAGGAAAATGGACAGTATCAATTTTTTCCTAGGCAGTTCAAAATGCTAGTAGCTTCTTACAAGATAATTTGATTATTAAGCATATGCAAAATGACTACTCCTTTTGCATCCAAGAATTTATCTTCCAGAAGAAAAACATATATTTATACAAATATTTATAAAAAACAGTTAGAATGACATGAATATTGAGTTAAAGGGAAAATTGATTGATTAAAGGGCTGTATTTTAACAAAGCATGAAATATCAAAATGATACCATGAAATACTTTTTTGTGGTACTGAAAAATGGTCACCATAAATTCTTAAGCAGAAGAATAGCAGTTATAAAATATATGCATACTATTTTATTGTATTACCATTTACATATGTATGTAAATATATGTGCTTTTCATTAAATATTTTATAAAAAATGTTTTCAACAAGAACAGAACAATAAAGTTTTATGAAAATAAGAAAATATATAGCTCAATATTTAAAATATATAGCTTCTGGAAAATTCTGTTTATTATTGAAATTCCTGCTATAATGATATTCTACTCAATTACTTGTTTCCTCATATATCTTGCTCAATTTTATTTAATAATATATTTTCACACGTTTATTTCCTCCTTATTTATATTTGTATATATGTCAAATGCCATCTTGCCCCAATCTCCACAGGTAATTGCTTCTCCATCTCTGTGCTGCCCATTCCAAAATCCACAGACTCTCAATTTCCTTATAGTATAGTATTTGGGTGTAATCTACGCAAATTATGCCATATACTTTAAATCATTTCAAAATTACTGTGCTGATAATACCTAACAATGTAAATAATTATTATACTGTATTTGATTTGCATTATTTTTTCTTGTTGCATTGGTATTTTTAATTGATATTTTTGTCCCTGGATATTTTAGATCTGCAGTTGGTTGAACACATAGACACAGAACTCATAGATACAGAACGTGCCAATACAGAGGGCTGACTATAGGAGACGCACAGAGGAAATTGGATTCACTAAAACCATTTTCCTTTTTCCTTATTTTCCATTTCTGGATTTATATGTTAGGTGGCTTTATGGGTGGATGTAAAGTTCATGTGCAATTCAAAATAGTTTAACATAGTAAATGGCACACAAACTTTATGTCCGCCCTATATATGATCAAGAAAAGAAAAAAGGCAAAAGAATCTTAAATTTTAGCTGAAAAGGTGAGTTTAATTTTAGAAATGTTGAGTTAAAACGTTAATGTTATTTCAGGGTTGTGATAACTTTTCAAGTAAGTTTAGCCTAAAGTTATCGCCTTAAGTATTTTAAGTTTGGCCTAAAGGTTTTTCTACACATAGTGAAATATAACCCAACGGTTTCTAAAAGTAAAATTTATTTTTATTAAGTCATTTGTACATAGATCATACCTACATTTATGCCATTATGGGATTCAATGTGTTGATTATTTGTATAAATTGCAGGCCTTACGTGCTGGTAATCAACATAGCTTTCACCTCTTTTACTCAATTACAATATTAAGACATTGTGTTCTACACCTGACAGATCCAACTTGTACTTGGAAAATAAATAAATAAATAAATACTGAAAACTGAAAAAAAAAAGACAAAAAATAATTTGCTTGGAGCCTGTAGTTAGTGGTTATGGTGCCAGCCACATACACCCGGGATGGAGGGTTAGAACCCAGCCTGGGCCTGCTAAACAATGATAACTACAACAACAATAAAAATAGCTGGTAATTGTAATTGTCTGTGGTCCCAGCTACTTGGGAGGCTGAGGCAAGAGAATTGCTTAAGCCCAAGAATTTGAGGTTGCTGTGAGCTGTGATGTCATGGCATTCTACCAAGGGCAACACAGTGAGACTCTGTCTCAAAAAAAAAAAAAAAAAAGAAAAGAAAAGAAATACTGGTGTAGATATGTAGACAAAGGAATGCTCAATGCACTCTTGATGAGAATGTGAACTGTACAGGCACTTTGGAGAAAAGTGTGGAGGTTCCTCAAAAAACTAGAAATAGAACTACCTTATAATCCAGCAATCCCACCACTGAGCATTTATCCAAAAGAAATAAAATCAGCATATCGAAAATAAAATAAAATAAAAGTAAAATAAAAAAACTTTAGTATTTTCATTGCCTCTTTGCAAACACTATTTACAAAGGCAAACAAAAAACCTAATTGATAATTTATAATAAAATTTGGATCTGCTACCTTTTTGACTTAGTTACTATCGCATTGCTGCAAAGATAAAAAGAAAGCTAGATAAAGTGTTTATAAAAGGTAGGCCTTCAGGTAACATAGGCTTGCTTCTTTATCAGAGCTGTCCATGCTGAGTCCAGGCACAGAGAATGTTTTCTTTGCCTTATTTAGTTAATGGGTTTACCCTAAACTCAGTGATTTATCTAGGAAACAGTAGCTAAGTTAAAAAGACCACTTATTGAACTTAATTGGCTTTGGTCTCCAACATACATCTTTCTGGCATCTAACTGGCTATTTTCAAACTCTTTTGTAAAAGAAATTTATAGCTGGTATAAATAAAATTTCCATTTGTAAGGGTGTTTCCTGTTTTGGCCCCCAGAAGACAGGGAGGACTGAGATTCTAGAAACTCTCACCATTGGTTTAAATTTATATTATGAGTCTTACCTTTGTTTAAGGAGCTTGTCCTGGTGATATAATAGGAACTGCATCATTACTTATACCCTCCTTCCTTGGTTTGAGCAAATGATGTTAAGATACTCAGGCCTGAGTGCTCTGTGTTTTGTGATATAAATTTTCTATCATTTTTTACTGAAGATTAATTTCCTTAGAAGTGCAAATTTAAAGTTGCCTAGTTAAGAATTATTTAGGGCAACAACATAGGTAATTGGAAGATTGTTAGTCTGAATAGAGGAAAGAAATCTATTTGGAAGTTGGAAAACGCAAAATCTTTATGAAAGCTACAAGATCTGCCTTAGTCTGTGTGTCTGTACATGTTTATATGTTTATATATGTTGTGTGTGTGTAATTTTTTATGTGGTTCAAGATATTTGAAAATAAAGCTAGTTTTTAAATTGTTTATGAAATAGAGTTGTCTTCAAAATTGTTAGTACTAAATATGCATCCGATTCAGAACCCAGTTTTAGCTGGGTTCTACCAGTCAGACAGGTATATACTGTCACTGATACATGTTTTGAGGTCATAAAACTGCTGCTTCTATAATATTTTTGATTCTCACTTGATTTATCTATAAGATGATGCCATAAGCATTGGTTTCTTTGCTCTCTTTCGGCCCTTGTACATATCTTGTTCTGACCTTATGTCTTGGGGTTTGAGTCACTGGGATATGAACTAGTGGCCATGGTGAGACTTGGGGAAATATACACATGCTCAGAACCTAGGCTACCATATCCAAGGAAGATCCAAGTTCAATATGGCCCCATTATCCCAGGCCCAGCTTTGCTTCTTGCCCATGTAGGAGCATAAGGACCTTCTAGGCATCCTCTTCACAGCTCATTCTGTCTTCTG
The DNA here is from genome assembly GCA_963574655.1 of Perodicticus potto. Lineage (NCBI taxonomy): Eukaryota > Metazoa > Chordata > Mammalia > Primates > Lorisidae > Perodicticus > Perodicticus potto. The sequence continues at coordinate 6,089 of CAUYRH010003880.1, forward strand.
TCCTAAGTTCTGTGCTTGTTGTATAAATTCAGGCCCCAGGTACACCACACCCTCAATAGACATCCTGAGTACCACATGGGAACATAGGAATCAGGATGACTGGAGAGGGCATTAAGAAGAGTAACTATGTCATTATTTCAACATACTTTTCAGTAATTTAAAATTTAAAGCCACGTTGCTTATATTAAGCAATAAACACTCATAAAATACCTGAATTATTCTTAAGCTAAAATCCTGAAACATTAATTATTAAACATAAATATAAGTTTATATAGGTTAGTATCTTATTTTTAAATGATATAGAAAACCTAATTATAATGGCATCTGTTAATAAACAAAAATAATGAAAAATTTTTTTCTAAAAAATTACAAAATGGATTTTCTCTACAAATACTAATTTAAAACAGTTCAACATACTTTCTAAGTCTTTAACAGAAATTAGAGGGGCAAAGCAAGATGGCGGACTAGAGACAGCATCTTTGCAGCATTGTGGGGTGATATTGGGGAGAAAAGATTCCAGGTGCCTCTGACTTGTGGGCTTTGCCCAGAAACATCCCTTTAGAGGTACAGGTAGGCATCAGGAAACTTCAGGACCTGAAAAGGAGGATGGAAGCAGTAAATAAGAAGCACAAAGGCACATACTTGAGTCTCGGCAGAGACCAGCTGGTGTGGCAGCAGTGGCAATAGTTTACAGACAGAGAAGGGCTGCCCTTTAGGTTTTTTCTGGACCTGGACACTTGGTTGAGTTACCTTTGGAGAGCTTGGGTGAGTGAGCAAGTGATTTTGAACAGAACCTTGGGGCCAGGACTGAGCAGAGCAGAGCTGTCATTGTTTGGCTGCTGGCCAAGAACAGCAATTGTGGGAAAGCTGCCTTGCAGGATTGGCCCTGAGGGTCCTAATGTGTGGCTGGTTCTGGTGCACCTGATAAACTGGGCAGCCACTTGTGTGGAGATTTGAGCAGCACACACTTCCCTGGGAAAGCCACTGAATGGCCAAGGGACATGGTTTGGAAAGGTCAAGGTGTGTCTACTAAAGGGGCTGAGGAGAGCTTCACACTCCCAACCCTATGGGGATTGAGGGCAAGGAAGACAGAACTAGGTCTCCTAAAGTCTCCATCTTATACAGCTGTATCTGCATTGTGATTAGCATCTGATAACCCAAGAAGATCATTTTTTTTCCAATTATTTTTCCCTAGATTTTACTTTTTATTTTTTCTTATATAATTATAATTTTAATAGTTTCCTTCTTCAATAACAAGAGCCTCATTTTTGCTAGTTTTCTTGCCCCTGTTATTCTTCCCCCCCCCCAATTTTATCCCATAAGATTTTTTATTTGTTTTGATTTGATTTATAAGATTTTAATTTTTCTTCTCAATTTGGTAGAGGTGGGGCCTTGTGTCTGCTCAGGCTGGTAAAGAGCTCCTGATATCGAGGGACCCACATGGTCCAGCTCTATAGAGGTTGGGATTGGTTGGAGGGTCAAAGTACCCTACTGTACATCATTATTACTCTTGTCTCTCTGTCTATTCCTCTCTTCTTTTTTCAATCTTCCCTTTTGCTACTCCTTTCCTTTTTCTTTTCTATATATTTTTTAATCTTTTCTCCCTTATTGGTCTTCATTCTTCTCTTCCTTTTGGCTTTATACCAAAAGGACACTTCAAAATCTTAGGTCAGAGGCACAGTAATTTAAAGTGGTGGAGAAAGTGAAAGGAAAAAGAAGGGCAAGGAAAAAAAAACAAAAATAAAATGCTCATGAGGAAGAAACAGCAGAAAAATCCTGACAACATGAAAAACCAGAAGAGAGCGAACCCCACTCCCCAAGTGGATCATGAGGTAGCTACCACAGAAGATTCCACATATAATGAAATATAGAAGCAACAGAAAGGGAATTTAAAATACAGATAGTAAAAACAATGAAGGAAATTGCTGAGAAAGTGAAAAATAACCAAAAGAAAACCCAAAAACAGAATCAAATATGAGATGAGCAATATTAAAAATATAGAAAGGATATAGCAGAGCTGAAGTAATTGCAACAATCAGGAACTTAAAGAAACAATAGAAAGTGTCAATAACAGATTAGACCATGCAGAAGAAAGAATCTCAAAGGTAGAGGATAAAGCTCTTGAGCTAACACAGGTAGTTAAAAGAGACAGAATAAAAGAAAAAGCAGAATGCTCACTGAGAGAGTTATGGTACTTCATGAAGCATTCAAACATATGAATTATAGGTATCCCAGAAGAAGAACATGAAGAGGAATGGAAGCCCTACTAGAGGATATCATAAATGAAAATTTCCTAAGTATCACCTCAGATTCTAATAAACTCCTTTCAGAGGGATATTGAACCCCAGGTCATTATAACTCACACAGAGCTTCTCCAAGACACATTGTGATGAACCTTTCCAAAGTCAAGATGAAATAGAAAATTCTGCAAGCAGCCAGGAGTAAGTGCCAATTGACCTACAGGGACAAATCCATCAGGATGACAGAACACTTCTCAAATAAAACTTTTGAAGCCAGAATGTAATGGTCATCTACCTTTAACCTAGTTAAAGAAAATAATTTTCAGTCCAGAATTCTATATCCTGCTTAGTTAAGCTTTATTGATGGAGAAATCAAATGATTTACTGATATGCAAACACTGAGGAAGTTTGCCATAACAAGACCAGCTCTACAGGAAATACTTAGATGTATTTCTCTGTACTGTACATCACAATATACCATAGCAAACTAAACACCCTGAAACAAAAGGACAAGTTTAGCTTCCATAATGATGCAAAAGATAAAACTAAGCAACAGACTTTCACAAAATAAGATGAATAGAACACCACCACACTTATCAATTCTCTCAATAAATGTTAATGACTTGAATTTCCCAATGAAGAGGCATAGGCTGGCAGAGTAGGTAAAAAAGCACAAGCCATCATTTGCTGCCTACAGGAAACACACCTAGCCATGAAGGATAGTGTAAGACTGAGGGTGAAGGAATGGAAAACAATATTTCTGGCAAATAGAAATCAGAAGAAAGGAGAGGTTGCAATCTTATTTTCAGATATAAGTGGATTTCAAGCAACTAAAGTCAAAAAAGACAAAGATGGACACTTCATATTAGTCAAGGGAACAATACAACAAGAGGATGTTTCAATTCTATATATTTATGCACCAAACTTAAATGCTCTCAGATTAATAAACCTTAATTAGTTTGAGCAATATGATATCCTATAACACCATAATAGTAGGGGACTTTAACACTCCTCTTACTGAGCTAGACAGATCCTCTACACACAAACTAGAAAAAGATACAGGAAACTTAAACATGATGCTAGTACAACTGTGCCTAAAAGACATATACAGAACATAGCATCCCAAAGCTAAGGATATGCATTCTTCTCATCAGCTCATGAAAATTCTCCAAAATAGATCACATCGTAGGACATAAAGCAAACCTCAACAAAATCCAAATAATTGAAATTATACCTTATATCTTCTTAGACCACAAGGCAATAAAAGTGGAATTCACTCCAAAAAAAAATTTTCTTCTCTGTCATAGGCATGGAAACTGAACAACCTTATATTGAATGATAGTTGGGTCAAGGAAGAGATAAAAACGGAAATCATCCTTAAGCATAACAACAGTGAACACACAAGCTACCAAAACCTGTGGGACACTGCAAAGGCAGTCCAAGAGGAAAATTTATTGCATTAGATGTCTACACCCAAAAAGCAAAAAGAGAACATATCGACAATCTAATGAATTATCTTTAAAAAATGGAAAAGGAAGAGTCATCCAATACCAAACACAGCAGAAGAAAAGAAATGACCTAAATTAAATCAGAAATAAATGTAATTGAAAATAAAAAAATTATTCAGAAAATTAATCAAACAAAAAGTTGGTTGTTCAAAAACATAAACAAAATTGATAAAGTATTAGCCAGATTAGTTAGAAATAGAAATGTAAAATCTTTATTTCTTTATTTATTGAGACAGAGTTTCACTTTGCTGCCTTGGTAGACTGCCGTGGCATCACAGCTCACAGCAACTTCAAACTCATGGGTTTACACAATTCTCTTGCCTCAGCCTCCCAAGATGCTGGGACTAAAGATACCCACCACAACACTTGGCTATATTTTTTTAGAGACGGGTTTTGCTCTTGCTCAGGCTGGTCTTGAACTTATGATCATGCTCATGCAATTCACACACCTTTGCCTCCCAAGTGCTGGGATTACAGGTGTGAGCCACCACACTGGGCTGAAAAGTAAAATCTTTAATAACCTCAATCAGAAACAAAATGGTAGAGATAACATCTTTTACCACATAGATACAAGTGATTATTTCTGACTACTACCAAAAACCCTACATCCAGAAATTTGACAATGTGGAGGAAGTGGAGCAATACCTGGATCACACCATCTCCCTAGACTTAACTAGGAAGAACTAGATCTCTTGAACACATTGATATCAAACCATGAGGTTGCAGAAACAATAAAAAAAAAACTTACAACAAAGAGAAGCCTGGGACCAGATGGCTTCACGTCAGGATTCTATCACACCCTCAAAATTAAGCTTGTACCTACACTGCAGAACCTATTGCAAAACACTGAGAAGGAAGGAATATTTCCCAACATGTTCTATGAAGCAAACATCACCTTGATTCCAAAACCTAGAAAAGACTAAATCAAAATAGAGAACTATAGACCAATTTCACTAATGAATATTGATGCAAAAATACTCTCTAAAATCTTAGCTAATAGCTTACAGCTACACATTAAAAAAATTATACATCATGATCAGGTAGGCTTCATCCTAGGGATGCAAGACTGGTTTAGCATAAGCAAATCCATAAGTGTAATTCACCATGACAATAGACCATATGATCCTCTTAAAAGATAGGGAAAAATCATGTGACAAATTTCAACATTCTTTTCTAACAATAACACTTAAGAAAATAGACATAGGTAGCACATTTCTTAAGCCAATTAAAACCATCTATGACAAACACACAGCTAACATCATACTGAATAGATAAATCTAAAAGCTTTTCTCCTTAGAACTGGAACCAGACAAGGATGTCCACTATTGCCACTATTATTCAACATAGATCTGTAAGTTCTAGCCAATGCAATCAGGCAAGAGACGGATATGAAGGGCATTCAAATGGGGGCAGAGGAGATCAAACTTTCACTCTTTGCTAATGATATATTTTATAACTACAAAGCCCCAGAGACTTAACCACAAAACTCCTGGAAGTCATCAGGAAATATAGTAAAGTCTCAGGGTATAAAATCAATGTCCACAAACAAGTAACCTTTGTATATGCCAATAATAGCCAAGTTGTGAAGCAAATCAAGGACATAATCTCTTACACAGTAGCTTTAAGGAAAGTGAAATACTTAGGAATATACCTAAAAAAAGAGGTGAAGGATCTCTACAAAGAGAATTATGAAACCCTAGGAATACAAGTTGCAGAAGGCATTATCAAATGGAAAAACATACCATGCTCTTGGCTGGAAAGAATCAACATTGTTAAAATGTCTATTCTACCAAAAGCAATCTACAGATTTAATATAATCTGCATTAAAATACAAACATCTCCATTTTGAAGAACTGGAAAAAGTAGTATTTAATTTTGTATGGAAGCGGAAAAAAAAAACAAAAAAAAAAACCAATGGCCAAGGCTATACAAACAAAGCCAGAAGCATCACCCTACCAGATTTCAGGCTATATTACAAGTCCACAGTAATCAAAATAACATGGTATGGGCACAAAAATAGAGACATTGACATACGGAACAGAATAAAAAACAAAGAGTTGAAACCAGTCTCTACTTGACATCTGATTTTTATAAATCTAACAAAAGTATACAATGGGGAAAAAGAATCTCTGTTCAACAAATGATTCTGGGAGAACTAAATAATCACCTATATAAGACTGAAACTTGACCCACATCTTTTACCACTTACAAAAATTGAGTCTAGATAGATGAAATATTTACATCTAAGTCACAAAATCATAAATATCTTAGAAGAAAGTGTGGGAAAAAACCTTGATGATGTTGGACTGGGGAAAGATTTTATGACAAAGACTTCAGCCATCACAACAACAAAAAAATTAACAAATGGGACTTAATTAATCTGAAAAGCTTCTGCACAGCTAAGGACAGAAGAAGTAAAGCAAAAAGACAACTTGCAGAATGGGAAAGAATGTTTGCAGGGTTGACAGAGGACTGATAACCGGAATCTACAGACAATTCAAATTAACCAAAAAAAAAGAGTAAATAATCCCATCCACCACTGGGCAAGAGATGTCACCAGAACTTTCTCTGATTAAGATAGATAAATGGCTAACAAACATTTGAAAAAATGCTTCTCATTCATAATTATCAGAGAAATTCAAATCAAAACTACTCTGATCTATCACCTAACCCCAGTAAGAAGGGTCCTTACCACAAAGTCTCAAAGCTGCAGATGCTGGCATGGATGTGGAGAGAAGGGAATACTTTTACACTGCTGCTGGGACTACAAACTGAAACAACCTCTTAGGAAAGAAGCATGGAGAATCCTCAAAGTACTCAAGCTAGATCTCCCATTTGATCTTGCAATCCCATTACTAGGCTCTACCCAGAAGAAAAAAAAATCATTGTGTTATAAGGACATTTTCACTGTTTATAACTGCTCAATTTATAATCAACAGAATGTGGGAACAACTTACATGCCCACCAACCCAGGAATGGATTAACAAGCTGTGGTATATGTATACCATAGAATATTATTCAGCCATTAAAAAGGTGGAGACTTTATATCTTTTGTATTAACCTGGATAGGGTTGGAACACATTCTTCTTCGCAAATTAAGAAGAAATTCACAAGAATAGAGAAGCAAGAATCCAATGTACTTGATTCTAATATGAAGGCAGTAAATGATCTAATACCATAGGGGGAGGAGGAAGAGAGTAGAAGGGAGGGGGGAGGGGTATGGGATTATGGCACATGGCATACCTCTTGGGGCAGGACACAATTATAAGGGGGACTTTATCTAATAAATGCAATCAGTGTAACCTAATTCTTTGTACCCTCAATGAACCCAAACAATAAAAAAAAAAAAATTAAAAAGTAAAAAAAAATAAATTAGGGTTGTAAAGAGATAAAATTAAAGCTATTATGTAATTAAAATTACTAAACTAAGGAACGTAATTTTATGTACTACATGTACAAGAAAGGCAAGTTAAGTTTTTAGAGAGGAAAATTATAAAGGGATGAAAATATGTGCTGAGAAAAAACAACTGTCTATTTTACACATTATTTAGGTGTCCCAAATTCCAGAAAAGAATTTAAAAATATATATATATAAGTAAATAAACATAGAAAGTTAGGAAAATAAAGAAAACAAAAATTTTAACGAGTTATAAAAAGTTTATGAAAATCTTGTGTGTTTAAAAGGTGATTTCGATTGCACAGATTTGTTTTTAATGTTTTATTAAAATTAGTTTTAGTTATGATAATACACTAATACAAATGTAAATTATATTTTCTCTTTGAACAATAATGTTGTATAGTAAATAAGAGATAATAAAAGATTTATGCCTACTTTTTGTGTAAACTGCAAAAAAGAAAGGGAGGGGGAGAACTAGAGATATAGTCTGTCTCATGCCTCCTTTGTTAGGTCTTTAGATTATCTGGAAAATAGAGTCTATCAAAGAATAATGGTTTTGCTTTTCAAAACACTTTAATTATCAATTTGACTATATGACTGACCTATTTTACAAGGACCGTTACCCAGTTTTGACTTAGCATTTTAAATCTTTGACATATTTGACAAACTTCAGAATCAAATTTTAAGATTGTATTTTAGACCTCAAACTAACTTTGGGTTATTCCTAAGGGCCCCTGAAGTTGGGAATAACCCAACTAACTTTGGGTTATTCCTAAAGGCCCCCTCAGAAAGAGGGATAAGAAACAAGCACATTTGATACATTAAATTATACAGGAAGCATTGCCTAATATAAAATGATGCTTAACGTTCTTTGAATTGTATTTGTATAAATGACATATTCCAATGTTCTCCGAGAGTGTATAACATGTCTAAAATTTGATACATCTTGGTATGTGTTATTATTTATAATTGTAATGTTAAATTATTGTATGCCACATAAATAACCAAAATTCCTTTTCAATTACGTCTTTAACCATGACCATTTTGAGACTCATCCACAACCAATTGCTAAATTCTGATGCATTTTTTTTTGAAAGCTCTTTAAAAGCAAATAAAATCCTGAAGTCTCACATGTCTTCAAGGAGATTGATGGAAAGATATGAAAGGACTATGACAAGTATTTTTGAATACAAATATTTGAAAACTTTAAGATCATACCATTTGAATTGTATAAGAATTCCTAGAATTCTAATAAAGAATTTGACAGGATTATAAAAATTAATTGACCACCCAGAAAATACTTTCCCAATTTTGTGCTAAATCAGCCAATACTACTGATATTGTTAAGATAAGCAATTTGAATGAACTCTATAGTTCAAGTTAAATTAAGTATCATAATTCATTTTATAAATAGTGCCATGCATCTGAATTGGAGAAATTAAATTAGTATTTAATAGACAATAAACCTACTGTTGAGCATGGAATAAGGAAGAACCTGAAGAACCTGGTTTTTAAGGCTTCTATTATTTTTTTCTCTTTTTCTTTTTTTATTTTCCTTTGACAAAGAGTCTCACTTTGTTGCCCTTGGCAGAGTGCCATGGCATCACAGTTCACAGCAACCTCCAGCTCTTGAGCTTAGGTGATTCTCCTGCCTCACCCTTCGGAGTAGCTGGGACTACAGGCACCTGCCACAATGCCCGGCTATTTTTTTGTTGCAGTTTGGCTGGGGCTGGGTTCGAACCCACCACCCTTGGCATATGGGGCCAGCACCTTACTCACTTAGCCACAGGCGCCATCCTAAGGCTTCTATTATTAAAAGCTCTGTATTCTATGACTCATCATGAGAAAGATAAAATGATCCAAATATATATGTATATACATCTCTATATACACATATGTGTTTGAGTGGTGGAAATACACATACACACACATTGTCCAAATTGCTAAAATAATTTATGACCAATGTTTGATTTATCAAACCAAACCAAACTTTCCCAAAAATGCTTGGGAAAGATAAGCAAAGCTTCAAGTATATTTCTACTATCTGATTGGTCATTTGAATATTTACAGAAGGACTTCATTCAATTATCATCTTCAACTCATATTTTCTGGTTGTGTAGAACTTTTATCATGTAGGACAGCTGATGCTACAAATGTAACATGTAGAAGTTATTAAAAAATGCGTTCCTGGAGAAACCTCCTGTGATCAAGATACTGGTTTCTTTGAATAAACTGTAAAACAGTTAAATACCAAATAAGATATTAAAGATACAATTGGCAAAACTAACTAAATCAACTGGATTTCCTTTTCAAAGGTATAACAAATTAATGGTTATAAATCCACATTCAGTGGAAAACCTGAGTTGACCACTTATAAAATAAAAAAATAGTAAAAAAATGAATAGTGTTTGGCAAATAATAAATGATCAATAAATGTTTGCTGTTGTTGTTCAAAAAAACAACAGTCACTGGAAGGACCATGCCACTAATAATAGACCCTCACATGTCTTCCTAAATGAATAATGCCAAATTACATTTTCACCAGGTAAAGGAAGCTTTTTATGATCCACCAACTGAGGACAAACAAACGTGTTATAGTCTAGACCCTAGAAATGGGCCTTTTAGAAAGATTCCCCTTACCACTCGCACTGCGGTAAAACTTTAGGACTTTGAACCTGGATCCACAATCTCACAATTTAGGAGAGGCCCTCCAGAACCTTTTAACTTTGCATGTGTTGGAGACCTTGAGGTAGAGTTAATTAAGGAAATTTCTCCCCCAAAGCTAGATGGCATTCTAGCTCTTCCAAGATCACAGAGCAAGAGTTCATCATGAGACTTTTACCTCTCTTATAATTTTTTCATTGTCTATACCATTATGAACAATAGAACTGGAAAACAGTCTGTATGTGCACCATGAGGAAAACTCTGTTCTGTGGAAGATTTTTCAGAAAATTTTCCTGAGGGCTAGGAATTTAAATGGTATCTTTCTTTCTGGATAATCGGTCATAAAAAATATTGGATTACCACTTTTAGCCTGCATCCTAGGTTAATGAGATCATTGTCAAAAGCTTTCACTCTTCTGGATGACATCATCTGTTAGGTTCCTTTTCCCATGGTTTGGAGTAAATATAAATAAAGCTATAATTAGAAATATATCCCTCCTAATAGCACACTCTATTGCAAAAGCTACGGTTGCACAATGAACTCCTCAAAATTCTCTTGATAAAGTTGGACTAGTTAATAGAATTGCCCTAGATTACTTGCTGGCTACACAAAAAAGAATCTGCAGTCGCTGACACTTCTTGTTATAAAGGAATGAAGACATGAGGTATTGCAGAGTCTCAGTGGCAAGAGACTAATGAACAGCCTGCTTGGTTGAAATGAGTATACTCTTCATCTGGCTCATTTTTTAATCTACTTGATTTTAGTTGGTTTGGTTCTTGGGGATCCTGGCTGAGGAGTATACTTGAAACTCTTCTTTTCAGTCCTCTATATTCTCTCAAAAGTTCTAAATGCTTGCATGCAGCCATTCATAGAACATCAAATGGTTTGTCTTCAACTGAAACAACAAAATCTCAAAGAAACATGTGTGATCACAAGGACACTGACCTATGAATGATGTGCTGCGACTATAAAAACAAAATGTGAGTAGTGCTATAGCCCTAACTTTTGTTCATCCTCTCCCCTAGGTGAGAATCTGACAAAAAGGGGAAATTGCTAAATAAGTTTATGGGAGGCCATTGCTTTGGACTGAGCTTGTGGGGCAGGCACTGACAGACCAGACCAGATACAAACAGTGTCACTTACGCTAACATAATGAAACTGAAACTTTAAAGAAAGGGGGGGGGTGATAGATTCCAAAAGAGACCTTTTTTTTCTCCTCTGAAAATAAGAGATTCCTTTTCTCTAACCCTTAAAGAAAGGTGATGAGAAGTAGCTTGATGTTAACCAGCTTTTTATTTTCCTATTGTTCTGTTTCTGTGTACCCATCTTACAAAACCAACAGTTGTTATTTTTCAGAGATATTTGCGCCCTATAAGTCCCTTTAAGGTGGTGACAAAATGATATTAATGGCTAATGTTTTTGGTCAACCTCTCAATTTTGAGAGGGAGAATTGTTAAGTTTAGCTCAAAGCTGCTTCCTATGTCTTTTCAGTTTGGCATAAAGCTTTTTGCATAGGTAGAGAACTGTAATCTAATGGGACGTGTAAGCAGAACATAACTCTTTTAGCAATCACAGAGGTTTGGCCAACCATACGTGGCCAATTGTTTAAACTGTGGTCAAATGAGTCAAACACCAAGCTATAACCAATCTAGCTGTTTCTGTACCTCACTTTCATTTCCTGTATGTCACTTTTCTTTTTCTGTCCATAAATGCTGTCCAACCATTTGGTAGCCCCAGAGTCACTCTGAACTCAGTCTGGTTCTAGGGGCTACCCAGTTTATGAATCATTCTTTGATCAATTAAATTCTGTTAAATTTGTCTGAAGTTTTTCATCTAACATGTCTTGTTGATATACTTAAGCACATCTAGAAATAACATTTGGGAGTTGAACAAATGACAACGTTGAACTTTACCCAGGCCCTGTGATCCTGAAAAACAATAAAAGTTAAAAAATCATCTCACATTTTGTGTTTTAGGAAATGGTTTACTAAAAGAACCACCCTTCCCAAATGATTTAGATGAGACTCATACATGCCCTCTTGTTTACCTGACAAATTTGCCCAAAATTCCCATCTTGCTTGATCAGAAAAACTTCTTGTCCCCAATGATCAATCTGAACAAAATGCTTATTAACTACAGTTTAGTTGAGAATCTCCTTGCCCCAGGCCTCTTATCTTTGTGTCACCCTCAGCCTAAATCAGTATATATTCCATCTTACTGACCACTCCCTAAGAGTAGGGTGGCCTCAAAAAACATTCTATAACCTTTTAAATCATCCATTTTCTTTCCCCACACCAAGTTCTTTCTAGTCTCTTTAATGCTTTCCCATAAAAAGACAAAACTCTTTCACTTGCCCCCTGGGAAACTCACCTATCTCTTGGTCACAGTGTTCTCCCTATTGCAATACAGACCTTGATGTTGTATGACAATAGTTCCATCCCCACAAGCCCTTTCAATAATTCTTTTGAACAAAGTATCTGTCACTTAGTTCATATTTATTATTTCACAGCATAATTAACATATAACTGGTATGAGAAAACAACAAGAAGGAGACCATTATATGATGAACTATTCTCAGCACCTGAATTTATTAATGAAAAATTTGTGGCAGAAGGAAGTTTAAAAAAATCCAAGCTTATTATGATGAATCTGGGTTGAATCTAGCATACCTGCCCTATCACTTATGCATGTAACTTCTGCATTAGGTGGCCAAACTTTGCAAATTAATTAAGCTCCTTAAATTAGCTTCTATTTTTTTTTTCTAGACACCAGGTAAGAATACACAGAGACTTTGGGGGAGGATTAAATGGGAAATAAAATAATGTGATTAGCATAATGCCTAGCACAAAATAAGACTTCAATGTAAGCTCTTTTGTAAGTGAAAATACTAAGTCTCAGGAAGAAAAAGAAACTCTGTGAAGGTCACAAAAGTAGGTAGTAATTAAAATAATTAGGATTCAAAGCCATGTCTTTCTAACCCAAAGACTGTTCTTTTTCACCACAGCTTGCTGTCTCCAATGAATGAGATAAATTGAATCTTGATTAATAAATGAAACGTTACATTTGCTTTTATCATTCTGTTGCTTAGGGAAGGTATTTTTAACCTGTTCTTTTGTGGGAAGGGCAGTGAGACCAACAGAACCTTATGTCCTAACAATTGCTCCTCCATCTGGCATGATTAAGGATGCAAGACTTACGAGGAAATCAATTCACTCTCAGCTGTCGCCTTTCTTTCCCCCTTACTGATGTTTTTTACAACATCTGCAGCTGCTGTTTCCTTCACGTTCATGGCTCTTAATCATTTTTTTTCAAGATCGAAATTACATTCATCTCTAGGGGTGTCCTCCTCGCTCATCACTAAATAATGCAATACATGATGTCACACCATGTTCTATTTCTGTTCCTGGTGAGTGGACAAAAGCAGAGCAGATGTGGGACATTGCGAGGCAGAGATGTCAGATGCTCTCCAAAGCAGCCTCCAATGAAGGCATAGATTCCTGCACTTTCTGAAAGGAGGTTTAATCCAGGGTAACAGGGACTTGGAAGCAATTGCATGCTCATCCCCCATGGAAGAGTGAAGAATACAACAAACTGAGCTGCAAAGGGTCTTCTCAATCAACAATTCGCCATCTCAGACAACATTATTCACACTGAAAAAGAAAAGAACAAGAAAGAAATAGCCTCTAATGGGTTGGTAGTAGAAAGCAAGCTGAATTCAATGGAACTTTTAAAGAGGGTCATAGTGTTTCCATTTTGAATCCATTAGAACACAGAACCCTATGAAAGAAATATTCATCTCATGTATATGAATGTGTGTCAGAGAGAGAAATAGAAAGTAAAGTACCTTATTCAACTTTGATTTGTTTATTGAGCGTTGATGTTCCTCACCAAACTATGCGACTAGTCTATTAAAAGGCAAGTTACAAATAAACTATTTCCATAGTGCTGCTCTTTTTCAAGATAGTAGCTAAATGCTTAGCATCATGCCTGAAACACATTAGATGCTCAGTAACTGTATATTGAATAAAGAAGTCAATGAATAAATGCACAAGTATAAGGAAAGAAGGCAGGAATTATAAAGAAAATGTAGGTTTTTATGAAATCAGTTTTTTATGCAATCAGTAGACTATTGAAAGAGAGAGAAAAAGAGTTTAAAAAATGAAGTTGTATTATTGCAGCTCAATTTACAATCGCCAAAATGTGGAAACAGCCTAAATGCCCACTAACCCAGGAATGGATTAACAAGCTGTGGTATATGTACACTATGGAATACTATTCAGCCATTAAAAAAGATGGAGACTTTACATCCTTTTTATTAACTTGGATGGAAGTGGAACACATTATTCTTAGTAAAGCATCACAAGA
>CAUYRH010003882.1:0-22507 GCA_963574655.1 Perodicticus potto
TGTCCATTCATTGATACACTCATTCACCTTGCCCCCGGCGGAAGGGACTGTATTCATTTGTTTCCTGGCCAAGGAACCCATACACCTATATATACCCTGAGGCTAGAGGCCTAGAGGAGGAGACGGGGAAAGACCGGGAGAGGAACGAAGAGAGTTTCTCTCTCCCCACTTGAAATCTCTCCCTCTACCAGGAACTATGGTGTTTTCTGTATTCTTTTCTGTAAATCAATTCTGTCTTACCACGGAGGGGTCGGGGGGGAAATAATGTAATGAAGAATAATAAAATACATGTATTTAAAAAAAGAAAATATTCCTTATCATCTTCCTTTTCTTGACCTGCTGCTGGTTACACTTGTGAGTCCAATTTGTATGAATTCTCAAGCTTAACACTTACGATATGTGTACCTCTCTATAAGTATATTACACCTCAATAAAAAGTTATTAAAGTATCAGTGGGTGCAAGAGAAAACTACGTAAGCTTTCTATTTTTCATAGTTCCTATTTCTGATTCCATGAATCTTCTGAACTGTCTTCTTTAATAACAATGATAATGACAAAGGCACTGGCTGACAGTGGGGCTCGGGCAGCTGCCTGGGAGGGAGGGTATGGGAAGGGAAGCATGTCCCTAGAGGTGGGCCTAGGATAGGGTTTGGGGGATTGAGTAGTAAACCTCGAAGGTCTCTGAAGGTCCGACAATCCTGTGCTCCTCTGGCTCCCATCTTTCCCCAGGTCTTCTCAGTCGAAACTGCACCATCACTGCCAATGCTGAGTGTGCCTGTCCCAAAGGCCAGCAGTGCAGAGACAAAGAGTGCACTGAATGTGATCCTCTTCCAGGCCCCTGGCTGACCACATGGCCATCTCAGGCCCTGGACCCACACCCTCAACCCACCCACTTACCTTATGCCAAAAGTAAGTTCTAGGCAATCTTCTATCTAATCATTTAGGATAGGGGTGACACCCGGGCCAGCACTTCCCACTACCACTCCCTCCCAGGGAGGGCTGACCCTAGATAAGGTCAGCCATTTCTGCCTTTCCGTCTCATCCAGCCTGCTCCAGCCTTCAGAGCAGCATGCCTGGGGGTCCCTGCTGCTATTCCCTTCTGTCTCTGTTTTTCCAGAGGAGCCAGAGACCAGGACTTCAACTGACTTCAGGCAGCTGCCTGCCCCTGCTCTCTCCACCCACTGGCCACGTGAGTTTTCTCCCTAATCCCCACCCCAGAGAGAATGCAAACAGGAGATGCCAGGAGGGAAGCCAGCCAGAACGCTCCCAGGAGTAGGGGTGAGAAGAGGAGGGAAAAGCAAAGTCTAGCAATTAGGAGAGGACTTGGTCCAATGGTGGAGGTGGGGGTGAAGAAGATGGGGAAAAGGAGAGTGGCAGGGGTCACAGGAGGTGGGGCTGAGGGAGCCAGGGGCTAGACCCTCTCCTAAACCCCTTTGTGGCCCTTCCTGTCACAGCCCAAAGATCTCTGTGCAGCCCAGCATGTATCCGCATCTTCGTGATCCTCTCAGGAATGTTTCTTGCTTTCATCCTGGGTGGAGCCCTGTTCCTCCATCAACAAAGAAAATATGGATCAAGTAAGAGACAGTCCTGCGCTGGCACCACAGCCCATCTTCTCAGCCCTGCTGCTTGTTGCTGGGACCACACCAAAAGCCCCCCAGCTCTGCCTTCACCAACCCTGGTCCTACTCTGCCCCATCCTAGCTGGCGCCCACCTGACGGCGCTCCCCCAAGTTTACCCTCTTCAGCTCATCTCTTTCTCCCTTCACTCTTTCCGCCTCTGTGGGCCAACCCTCATCAGATTCTCTTCCTCCAGACAAAGGAGAAAGTCTAGAGGAGCCAGCAGAGCCTTGTCGGTACAGCTGCCCCAGGGAGGAAGAGGGCTGTGCCATCCCCATTCAGGAAGATTACCGAAAACCAGAGCCTGCTTCCTGCCCCTGAGCCAGAGCCGGGTGCAGAGGCATCCTCACTGCTGTGGAGCCTGGGCTCCACTCCACCCCACCAGGCCTCCAGAGGGCGAGACCTGGCAGCCTCACCAGCAGTCCAGTCCTGTGGACAGACTTGACAGAGTGCCTTTTGGAGACTGACAGGGACAAGAACAAATAGGACCGAGGTGGAGGGTGGGAAGCAGGAGCCCCGGGCGTGCACTGTGTGTGCACGCTGCAGGAGGCCCTGGGCTCCCGTGTAAACACACTTCCTGCTAGGAAAAGCCTACATGCTGTTATCGCTGACCTACAAAATCAACAAAATAAATGACAGAGGACCACTCAGCAGCTTCATCTCTGAAATTCCAGTTCTTATCTCCCAGGTCAGAGGTCAGGGTCAGAGGGAGGAGTTTCCTCAAGTACAGATGGGGGGCTGCCTGAGCGCGGGGCCAGGTGGGTGTGGCACCAACTGTAAAGAGGGGAAAGGGCTCCAGACTCCCCTACCCGGTGTCTGGCTTCTGACCCATCTTCCTCCTCCAGCCCTGCACCTTTCTCACATTTACATTTTCACTTTATTGGAAGTCATGGGGAGGAAGAGGGTGCAGTAAAGTCAGGTCTTAAAATCACCTGGGGATATTTTGGGGTGAGGCAAGTGGAGAAAAAGGAAAAGGGTGAGCAGCACTCTGGAGCTGCTACAAATGGCTTTACTGGGAGGGGAAGGCAACCACAGCGACACTTCCTCTAAGTGAAAGTGAAAGAGAAGTTGCTGGGCTGTGGAGAAGACAGGAAAGAAACCCACAGGCTGTTGGCCAGTGCAGAGAGCCCCCTCTTCTCCAGCCTGGGCTTACAAGCTGGGTGGGATTGTGGAGAAGGGCAGTACGTGAGGAGGGGCCAGAGCAGCCCCCATGGGCATGGAGGCGGCATGCTGCCTGCTGCTCTGTTTGGTTCTGTCTACGGCAGCAGAAACCGGTGAGTCAGGGAGTCAGGGAAAGCTGACTGGGGAGAGGTGTGGGGGTAGTGAAGCCCCAGGAAGCTACTCTCCCTGGACATTTGAGAAGGGAAAAGGGGCCTAGATGACTTCCAGTTTCCTCTGTGCCCAAGAGAGCATAGCAGGAACCAATGTGCGTGGGGAGTGGATCTGGCCTGGGAGCCCTTGTCCTACTAGATAGGGCATAGGACTGGGAGCTTACGTTTCAGAAGAGGAAGGGATTCCTCAGGCTGAGAAATCACTTGGAAGGTGGGGGAGGGGAAGGCTACCTGTAAGGGAGAGAGCAGGGCAGACAGTTTGGGCTGGGGGAAAGTTAAAGAAAATGTTGGTGAATGCCCCCAGCAAGAGCAAGTGTCCAATGTCTTCTCCCCTTGGCAGTATTTGCTCATTTGTGTGTGTGTGTGTGTCCCCTCAGAATTCCTTTGACTGAAAAATATAGTTGTTCATTCAACAGTTGAAAATAAGGCCAGGTGTAGTTGCTCACGCCTATAATCCTAGCACTGTGGGAAGCCAAGGCAGGTAGACTGCCTGACCGCAGGAGTTTAAGACCAGCCTTAGCAAGAGCCAGACCCCGTTTCTACTAAAAGTAGAAAAACCAGCCAGGTGTGGTGGGTGCCTATAGTTCCAGCTCTTTAGAAGGCTGAGACAGGAGGATCACTTGAGGCCAAGAGTTTGAGGTTGCTGTGAGCTATGAGCCACGGCACTCTACCCAGGAAGACAAATTACAACACTATCTCAAAAAAACCCCACAGTTGGAAATAAATGGATAAACCCTTCTGAGCAAGGCAAATCCAAAGACTAAATAATCCACACCGACAAATATTTGGCTGGAGCAGCAGGTGCTTTCCCAGAAAGCTGGTTAGAGGGGTGGCAGGAGAAGAGAGGGACACAGAAACATCCAGGAATCTGGAGGACACCTTTTATCCCCTAGTGACTCCACAGCTTGGCAGAGGGGAAGCAAGTATGGAGCAGCTTCTGGGCAACGGTGCTCACCCAGCCTTCTGCCTACAGAGCCCAGTGCAGCAGCAGGGCAGTGGCGGCCAGTGGATGTGGTCTTGGACTGCTTCTTGGTGGAGGAAAGTGGGCACCGCGGCACTCTTGTGCGCAGTGAGGACAGGGTGAAGGCCTTGCTCGTGCTGCGGCAGGTGCCAGTGCTGGATGATGGCTCCCTGGAAGACTTCACCGATTTCCAAGGGGGCGCACTTGTCCGAGATGACCCACCAACTGTTATCTTCAAGGCCTCAGGTAAAAACCATCCACCCTGTGTCCTTAGTCACTCTGGGCTCCCTCCACCAGGACAGCTCAGTTCCCAGTTATACCCGCCCACACCTGCTTCCTGGTATCCTCACTCCAGCTCACCCTCCATGTACCCCCTTTTTCCCAGTGGACCTGATCCAGATTCCTGAGGCCAAGGCCCTGCTCCATGCTGACTGCGGCGGGAAGGAGGTGACCTGTGAGATCTCCCGCTACTTTCCCCAGGCCAGAGAGGCCACTGCTGAGACAGCAGCTTGGTTAATTGCCAACATGCAGGTCTCCGAAGGGGGACCCAGTGTGTCTGTGGTGATGAAGATCCTCAGGGACACAGACAGCGGGGCTACCTGGCACCCCACACTGAGCCTGCCCCTGACCCACCAGGGAACAGTGCAGACTGCAGGTAAGAAAATGAATAGCAAGAAGCAGAAAGGAAATTTTGTTTTTTTAAAGTGGTGAGAGGTGGGGAGATAGGAAAAGGGAACAAGTCCACTTCCATTCACTACACCCACTAGGCCGTGGTCCTTTTTTCTTGAAAACCCCTGGGTCCAGAAGAGAAGATACTCAGATGCCCTTACCTGAAGGTCCAAGCACAAAGACAACCTGGGTATTATCTCCAAAATGGAGATCAGTTTTCATCTTGCTAGGTTGTCTGAGGAAACAAAACATATAACACTATTTTGTTCATGCACGCTGTCCATTGTAGTCTTGTTGAGCCAGTTACTGGTTTTATCCCAGCGAAAAAGCTAGCCTGGGGTAGTGCTTCAATATAATCAGAGCAAAGCACTGGGATGCAGAATTTGCTTATTAGTAAAACCAGTCCTTGCCTCTCTACCTCAGCACATCCTTGAGGGCACAAGAAATTAAGAACATGATACAGGTTTCTCCAGAGTCCACTAATCCAGTATTGTGCCTCCAACAAGAGACAACCAAATGCAAAGATGATCAGGGGGCTACCCTCCTGTACTTGGAAAGCCCCAGAACACTCTAATCTTCCTGTGATCCAACTTAAATTTGGAAAAGAAGGGGCCTCATGTCTATCCAGAGTCTACCGTACTCCTGGCATGGTTAGGTATTGCCCCATTTTTATTCTGGGATTTTTGAAACTTACAAAAAAAAACAGTGAAAGAATAACATAATGACAACCTATCTACCCTTCACCTACATTCTCCAATTGTTATCATTTTGCCACATTCTTTCTCTTTCTCTCAATATATATGTATGTATGTATTTTCCTCTGAGCTAATTGAGAGTAAGTTGCAGATATCATAATCCTTGAACCCACATGCTTCTATGCATATAGCATGTATTAGTTTATAGAAAAGGACAAGGACCTTCTCCTTTATAATCACAAAACCACCATGTCTACCCATGGTACAGACATATGGGGTACAATGTGTAAAGAATTTAATAATAATAATAAAATCAACTAAAAGACAGCTTTATAGTCTCACCATCTTCCTACATTGGCAATTCTTCTTCTTTTTTTTTTTTTGAGACAGAGTCTCACTCAGTGGCCCTGGGTAGAGTGACATGAGTCATAGCTCACAGCTACCTCACACTCTCAGTATCAAGATCACTCTTGGTGATCCTCTTGCCTCAGCCTCCCGAGTAGCTGACTACAGTGTGCCCTGCCACAATGCCTGTCTAGTTTTTCAATTTGTAGAGACAGGGTCTCACTTTGCTCAGGCTGGTCTGGAATTCCTGAGCTCAAGCAATCCACTCACATAGGCCTCCCAAAGTGCTATGATTACAGGCATGAGCCACAGCTCCTGGCCTTACATTGGCAGTTCTAAACAAAATCAGTGATAAAATACTTCTCCCTGCCAAGGCAAAGTGCTCCTATTTCTCCCCAGTACTGCTTGGTATACCATGGATCATCAAACTTAAGATATTTGAATATCAGTACAATAAAGCTCTCACATATAGAGTTCAAACTCCAAATTCTCCAATTGTCCCTATAATTATTTTTTTCTTTTTTTAGAGACAAGGTCTTACTATGTTGACCACGGCAGTCTTGAATTCCTGGGCTTGAGGCTGGGTGCCTATAATTCTAGCACTCTGGGAGGGCCAGGCAGGTGGATCTCATGAGTTCAAGACCAGCTTGAACAAGAGTGAGACCCCTGTCTGTAAAAGTAGCTGGGTGTTGTGGTGGCCACCTATAGTCCCAGCTACTCTGGAGGCTGAGGCAAGAGGATCTCCGGAGCCCAAAAGTTTGAGGTTACTTTAAGCTAATATGCCACAGCACTCTACCCATAGCAAAAAAGTGTGAATCTGTCTAAAAAAAAAAAAAAAAACAACCTCCTGGGCTTAACCCCTACTCTAGGGGTAAGTGACCTCCAAATGGTGAAGAACACCATGTGTGCCAAGCAGCTTTTCCAGAGCCCCATTTCTCTGTAGTTTCAACTCATGGGAAATGAGCTCCACAGGCCCTCACCATCCAGGGGGAGGAAGAAGAGGCAGGTGTAGTGCCCACAATGTGCCCACAGCCCCGAGATCAGGTGATCAGAAGGAGGAAGCAACCCACAGACCATTCCTCTTTCTCTCTCCACAGTGGAGTTCCAGGTGACAACACGAACCCAATCCCTGAATTACATGCTGGGGTCCTCAGTCTCCCTGGACTGTGGCTTCTCCATGGCACCAGGCTTGGACCTCATCAGTGTGGACTGGAGGCTGCAGTACAAGGGCAGTGGCCAGCTGGTATACAGCTGGACCGCAGGGCAGGGGCAGGCTGAGCGAGAGGGTGCTACACTGGAGCCTGAGCAGCTACTAACAGCCGGGGATGCCTCCCTCATCCTGTCCAGCCTCAAGGTAAAGGACGAGGGGGCCTACATCTGCCAGATCACTACCTCTCTATACCGAGCTCAGCAAATCATCCAACTCAACATCCAAGGTAAGGCCAGGACTGAGTTACCCTGGGGAGAAGTGAAGGGATGTGTCTATTGGGAGTGTTTCCCAGACTGGGATCCAACTCAGTGAGGATTTCCTGAGAGGCAGACTGCATTCCCACAGCCTACGTGCCATCAGATAAGGTCTCCTACTGGACTCTAGGCTAATTCCATCAGGACATTTCCAGCTCAGGATCCCACTGACCTACATGGCTGCCTCCAATCCCCCCCATCTTTTGGACCCAGTCCTGAGCCTTCTCAGGAGCAGTAACGAACCAAGGAAAGGTGGTAGAAGCGGTTCTGATCAGGAGAAAGGGTGGTAGAAGCGGTTCTGATGAGGAAGAACATTTTAAAACCACTGGCTTACAGTGACAATAAGTGAACATAGCCCCTACCTCTAACTGATAGCCTGAGTCCATTGGGTATCCCACCGAGGAGGAAACTTTAGCCTTCACAATCTATCCTCACTCTTAGCAGGAAGAGAAGGCTTCAGGTTTCTCAGCTGTCCCCAGGTGGATCCTTTAGAATCTTATTCCTCATTGTTCCTCTAGCTTCCCCCAAAGTACGACTGAGCTTGGCAAACGAAGCTCTGCCACCCACCCTCATCTGCAACATTGCCGGCTACTACCCTCTGGACATGGCAGTGACGTGGACCCGAGAGGAGCTGGGCAGATCCCCGGTCCAAGTCTCTGGTGCCTCATTCTCCAGCCTCAGGCAAAGCACAGCAGGCACCTACAGCATCTCCTCCTCTCTGACGGCAGAGCCTGGCTTTGCAGGTGCCACCTATACCTGCCAGGTCACCCACATCTCCCTGAAGGAGCCCCTTGGGGTCAGCACCTGGGTTGTCCCACCAGGTATGGGAATGTCCTCATTTCCCCACCTCCACACTTGGACTCATGGCTGTCCTGCCCCCAGTGCATCTTTGGCCTTGTTCTCCTGCCCTCATGCTTTGTTCACAGCCCAAGCTTCACACTTCTGCCTCTGCTCCCAGCTTTGTCTTTCCCAAGGTGGCAGCCACCACAGCTTCCACCACATAGCCCCTGAGAATCCAGGGTGCCAGGCAATATGCTTAACTAATTCCCCTTCCTGCCCTCCAGGAGCTTAATCCAGTGATGGAGACAAGACTAGGTAGGCAGGGGAGATGACCTAAAGGAGACATGTGAGCCAAGGTAGCTAGCTCAGAGGGAAAGGAACACTCAAGATGGAAAGAATGGTACGTAGGAAGGCCAGATATAAAACAGCCAAAAGAGAATTTGGGCAACTGCAAGGAGTCCAGCACAGAGCTAGAGCCAAGGGCATATGGGGGAAGGGGGAAGGGCTCTGAAGCTTCAGAAGTCATTATATTTATTGAGCATTTATGTGACTCAAGCAAGGTGCTCAGCACTTAGCTATATGACTTAGCTATGTTATGGACATGGCAATGACTTGGAATTAGCTAGCATGACAACTTCCATCTTCCAGGTGAGTGAATTGGCACTTGCAGGAGTCAACTAATTCCCCCAAAGTTATCTACCAATTAATAAAGAGAACTGTGAAAAACAGGCAACCTGATTCCCCCTATAGGCTTAAACCCTGTAGGTCTCGATGGGCCTTTAAGCTGGAACTTCATCTTGAAAGCTATGGAATGTTGTTGAAAGGTCTGAAATAGGAAAAGGGCAGGAAAGAACCTGTACCTCGATGTTCAAATGTGCAGGAGTGCTGGGCTTTATTTGGTTGCTTGCTAGACTGTGAGCTTCCCCCAAACTGAGCTTTTTTCCCAGTTCACATTATTCCCTAGCTATTTATAGAATCTCAGTTTAGCTGTCAACAACTAATCTACCTAAATCTCTCTTGAAAAGCAATGGAAAAACATTGTCTTAGGTAGGAATTCTTTTTTTTGAGACAGAGTCTCACTATGTCGCCTTTACGGTAGAGTCCTGTGGCATCACAGCTCGCAGCAACCTCAAACTCTTGGGCTTAAGAGATTCTCTTGCCTCAGCCTCCAAGTAACTGAGACTATAGGCGCCCGCCACAACGCCTGGCTATTATTTGTTGCAGTTGTCATTGTTGTTTTAGTTGGCCCAAGTTGGGTTTGAACCTGCCAGACTTGGTGTATGTGGCTGGCACGCACTATAACCACTGTGCTATGGGCACTGAGCCAAGAGGTAGGAATTGCATGTGGAGTGACACACGAGTATCTGACAGCCTTGAATATAAACAGGGTAGACATAAAGTTCGTGTGCAATTTAAAAAATAGTTTAACATAGTAAATTGCACACAGACTTTATGTCCACCCAGTACGAATGCTGCTGTGTGCCTGGCTCCTGGCTCCTGCACTGAAGACTCAGAAACACATACTTCTTTGTTCCTCCTTGTGGGGTGGACACTGCGGGTAAAGGCTCAGCCAATGACACCTACCCACAATGACTTCTGCCCATGTGGTTCTCACCTACAGAGCAGAAAACGGCCTTGGGAATCATCATTGCCAGCAGCCTCTTCTTTCTTGCACTGTTGTTCCTGAGGCTTCACAGACGGTAAGGTAAGAGTCTGGCTGCCCTCAGCTCTGGCACCTGACCCACCTCACTTGTAGATCAAGCCACTCCACCCAGACCAGGGTTAAAGTCCAGCTAGCCCACCCAGCACAGCCCCCTGCTTTGGGGATCCCCCGAAATGAAATCAATCTTGTTCCTTCTTATTTTCTCCTAGCTACCTCACAAAGGTCTACCAACACTCTAGGGAGCCATTTTCCTGCCTCAGAGTGAAAAAGAAAGTAATCACATGCTCCCAGAAGGACCCTAAGCCAAGTCGCAAAGCTGGGAAAGACATGAGGGTGGTACCAGGTCACCGGGCACCAGCCCTGGCTCTGCTCAGACCTTTGCCTTCCTTCACTGTGTGTGCTGGGATGATGCAGCAAGGGAGAGAACGGGAAGAGGCGAGGAGGTGACAGGAAGGCAGAATATTCAGGGACAGGTTAAGACAAAGAGCCAGAATTGAGGTGAAGTATAGGAAAAGAAAACCAGAAGGCAAGAAAGGAACAAGTGGGGCGGTGCCTGTGGCTCAGAAGGTAGGGCGCCAGCCCCATATACTAAGGGTGGTGGGTTCAAACCCGGCCCCGGCCAAACTGCAACAAAAAAATAGCAGGGCGTTGTGGTGGGCGCCTATAGTCCCAGCTACTGGGAGGCTGAGGCAAGAGAATCGCCTAAGCCCAGGAGTTGGAGATTGCTGGGAGCTATGTAACGCCATGGCACTCTACCGAGGGCAATAAAGTGAGACTCTGTCTCCAAAAGAAAAAATAGAACAAATGAGGGGCAGTGGGGCAAAGGGGTTGGGTTGGGCCCCTACTCACAAACTCTTGGCTCTGTCTAAATAAAAACCTAAGTCCCCAAGGCCAACCTTTTCCACTTTCCTGTCTTTTTCCACACTGGTCCCAACTGAGTCCTGTCCCCAAGCCTAGCTGTTCCACCTGCAAAGTGTTGAAGGTGTGAAAAGGCCCTCTGGGGCATCATCTTAGTTGCTCTGGGTGACCCTGAGCTGTAATTAAGGTTCTGCTCCTTTGAAGAGTTAATCAAATATTTCAGGAAACCTACAAACTCCTCACTCCCTCAGCTACTGGGGAGGGATTTCTCCTTTTATTCATTTCTTAAACATGTTTGATCAATCCAGTGGAACTTAGCATAAGAAAATTGTACACAAGGATGATGGAGAAAATGGGTGTTCAGTGGAGGCCTCATCTGGGCATGAACCTGGGGCCAGGCCAAGACAGCCAAAGATCTAGAAGGCGGCAGTTGAGAGAGGCGTGGGAGAACCCGCAGTTGTTTGCCGGCCTGAGGCGCCCACTCAACTTCCTGTCATCACTTCCTCTCACTAGCACCTGCGAGAGTTGGGCTGCTTCAGGCATGAAACCTGGAGACCACTTCCTCTGAGGACACACAGAACTTCAATGTCACGAAGGTCACATGGCACACATAAGCCAGCCCTGCCAACCTAAAGCGACATCATCAGACTACTAGAAAGAAAGGATGCTCCCCCCCAGCCCCCGTCTCCTCCAACCCAAAGAACAACCAAGACAGTTTAGTGGTA
The DNA here is from genome assembly GCA_963574655.1 of Perodicticus potto. NCBI lineage: Eukaryota > Metazoa > Chordata > Mammalia > Primates > Lorisidae > Perodicticus > Perodicticus potto. Next base: position 11,108 of record CAUYRH010003882.1, read on the forward strand.
GGAGTTTGTATTTTTTGCCTTTGTTTGGAATACACGAAATTGGTAAATATGCCACATGCCTTTGGTGGAAGTACAACTGTTATTACTCCATACAAGTATGAGACTGGGATTAGGAAAAAAAGACAGAGAGATGATGACAGACACACAGTGGAAACCCACATCATCTCATGGCAAACTGAAGGAGCGAATGTGGGAAGCTTGGCTTCATTTGACTACAGAGTCCCAGGCCTAGGTGCACATTTGCTCATGCACAGGGTGGTGAGAGGAAAGGAGGGTTGCAAGAACACATAAAAGAGGACACAGGTGGGCTGAGAAAGAAAGTAGAAGGACTGACCACCGCCAAAAGGACAAAGCCCACTGTGACTGTGAAGCCTCTGAGGAACAGAAACCCAGGAAGTAATTCCTGTGATAGGGCTGGCTGGGCCAAGAGGGTGGGTTTGCTCCAGGCTTGGGACACATCGAGGACAGTGGTGGTTCTTCTCCAGCGGTGACCCCCTGCATTAGGCAAAGAGGAGCCCAGAGAAGAGTGGAGACCTTCGAGGGGGACCGTTGGGAGGGTACACTGACTGCTTTCTTCCAGCTCTTCAGTCCTGCCCTGGGGCAGGACGAAGGAGGTTTGGGAAACAGGGGCAAAGGAAAAGGAAGGATGGTTCTGCACAATGAAATGCTGCTGCGTGGAGAGGGGCCATCAAGACCCAGCCCAGAGTGGCCTCAACCTTCCCTGCACGTGGACTGGAGGACAGAATAAAGGGTGTGGGTGTTCCCCCTTGTGTTCCCGCCCTGCCCCCTCCCCTCACCCCTGGGTTTATCCCATGTAACATCCTATCCTGAAGCTCAGCAGTGGCTCCCAAGATAAGCTGAGCAGCTGCCATCCTCAGGTTCCACTGTCTGTACGCGCAAACCAGGCAAAGAAGAGGGAAACAAAGGAGACAAAATAGGCTTCAGATGGGTAAGGATGTTTGGAAGGGGAACATATGACAGGAAGAACAGGTGCTATAGACGACAGTCCTGTGACGGCACAGCAATGCACAAGCATACCGATCACAGACTGGCGTGCCTCCCCCCAAGGTGGAGCTGGGGGGTCTAATCCAGGACCCTAATCCTCAGGATTGGCCAGCCTCAGAAAGTACCTCTTGCCTCACCCCTATGGGGATGGTGTAGAGGAAAGGATTCCACGGCAGTCCATGGATCCTCACTTTTCCCCCTATATTCATGAGGCTATTTGGAAGATCCTGATGTCTAACACCTTCAGGTTTATTCATCAACAGAAAGGAAGAATCAGGGCCCGACTTAATGAGAGGGCAAGAGTGGCTTCCTCCAAGCTTGTTATTTTCAAATTAGCCCCCTGACTCAGTTTCTCTATAACTAACAAGCATTCTCTCTCTTTATGTATGCCAACGATTAACTGAAAGCTACGTGAAATTATTTGGCTAGATAAAATGTTGGCTAAATAAAATTACTCGGTATTCTCATGAACAAAACAGAATGCACAGAAAATGTGGACTGGGACTGGTCCTAGGATGGAAACAAGAGTCCCAATCTTTTCACAATCCACAAATGTTTGTCCTCCACTCCTACGGAGAACAGAGCAAAAAGACATAGAAAATCTTAGACTAAAATGTTAGAAATAACTGCAAAAAACAGGATTTACTTTCTACAAGGATGCTGCACCCAGACCAAGTTGGACTTTGAGTCTCTCTGGGCCTTGCCTAGGAGAAAAGCTCCACATGCCCAGGGCAGCACTGAATGAGCCACCATCTTCCCAGCTGTTCATAGTCTCCTGCCAGTGGCTGGGCCTTTCTAGGGCACACAGTGGGCACCATACCTTCTCCCCCAGTCTGGGCAGCTTCTTGGGCATTTCACCTCAGTCACTCTTCCTCAGCCCTTCCTCTTCCCTTGATCTCCAACTCTTTTGGGCTCTGGGGATTTAATAGTATATAGGAAGGCAGTGGGGAGGTGGTACCAGCTGTTGTTCTCCAGATAGTAACTTTAAGACTTTGCCACGAGCAGCATTTCTAGTGTTAAGGGACGTAGTGCAAATGAATGCAACAAAAAGAATTGGACAATGGAGAAGCATGGGCTGGGATGGAGGGAGGCAGATGCAGGAGTTTGCTGAGAGAGCAGACAGTGGGAGAAGGACACGAGCTCGGGTGGCAATGGAGAACAGGATGGGATAGCACATTCTCAAGTAAAAAAGTAGACTGGACACAGGAATCAGGAAGTCCCAGATGGAGAAGAGAAAGAGACAGGAGAAAACAAGAGGGCAAATTACATCAAGTTACTAGACATCCAGGTCTTTCTGTTGTAAGTGCCCCATCCCCATGGTTTCCCTCTGACCCAAGCCAGTAACAAATAACACATCCCCACTTCCTCAGGAGGGACCATCTCCCCACAACATCTTGCAGGGGACATGTTTTCCATCAAGGAAGTCCCTTGTGTTTTCCCTTCCTCCCTCCTGGACCAGGTGATGATCCCACAGCAGCAGTCTCCATACCTCAGTCAGAGCAGCCCCACTCCCCAGACAGGCAGGCAGGCAGGCAGGGCTGGGAGAAGACTCCGGGACCTTCCCACCTCTTCACCCCACCAGCAACCTCAGCGATACTTACTTACAATAACTACCACGATGATGGCACAGATAGCTCCCAACATGATCATCATCTGAGGAAACACAGACAAAAAAAATGAGCCCTTGGATTTGGGGAACAGAACATCTCTAGTGGGAACCTCCTCCATCCTTTGGACTGTGGAAGAGACTATGCATCACTCAGGAGCCCTGCCTGCAGGCCTCCCAAGGAGGCCCCACCTTTCTGCTTCCCATGGGATCATAACCCCAGCACCACATCTGGAGCTTTTCAGAAACATCACAGGACCTGCAGCTGGCTCCTTTTTGTTCAGTTCCTTTTGCCTTGGGGCTTTAAAAAGAATTCCAATAAAGGTACAGACTTTGGATATTCAGTCAATTGGGTCAGTTCTCATTATGAAATGTTCAGCTCATTCCGAAAAGTTACAGGTGTTTAAAATACATATACTCAAGTCATTGTGTTGATGTTGGAGGTGTCTGAGAAGTGCCAGGTAAGAATTTTTGTGGGCAACTCCTTTGGAGAAAAGCTCCATAAATAATGGCGCTCCATTCCTAATTCCTCAGGCTATCACGTCTTCCTAGTGATTCTGAATACTCTAGCCTACCCTAGTGGCCAATTCAGGGTAATGCAGCTCAAGAAGGGCGTGGTCCTGGTTTCCTCCCAAGCACTGTGTGGGGCAGGGATCCTGTGTCAGTAGAGGCAAGAAACAAAGCTGATAGTTCTTAGGGAAGGCCTGGTGAAAGAAGGGAGAGAGGACAAGAAAATTCACCTTGCAGTTTTTCCACCAATACTTCCTCTTTAGCTTGGCAGCACTGCTCTCAAATTGTGATGCTCCCGCCTGCAAGGCATCAGCTCGGTCATCCAGCTCTGATAGCTTCTGGTCCCTTTCTAGGACCTTGTCCACATTCACACGTATGATATCCACTACCTGACAGGAGCACAGAAACAAAGTTGATATGCTCCCCACCATACACATGAAAAAGAACTACCACCAGGGAGTTACAAATCTAGCCCTGTGTTACTCTAAGGGATGCTCTGGAGATTTGGGACCTTTCAGAGAAGCAGTTATCCACCCACCTCTTCCACTTGTGCTTGGGTTTGCTGTAATCGTCTGTTACTGGTTGTATTAGGAGGAGGACCAGGGGGACCCCCACCTGGGGCAGTCCCTTCTGTCCCTTCAGCAGGTGGCTGAGCTGGTGCAGACCTATGGAGAGAAGGGGGAAGAATATAGAAAATAACCAGGAGAAAGGGTGGGTGCGGTGGCTCAAACCTGTAATCCTAGCACTCTGGGAGGCCGAGGCGGGTGGATTACCTGAGCAAGAGCAAGACCCCATCTCTAAAAATAGTCAGGAGTTGTGGTGGGTGCCTATAGTCCCAGCTACTTGGGAGGCTGAGGCTAAGAGTTTCTCTTAGACACTTGGTAGAGTGTCTCTTGAGCCTAAGAGTTTGAGGTTGTTGTGAGCTATGATACCATGGTACTCTACCAAGGGTGACAACCTGAGACTCTGTCTCAAAAAAATAAATAAATAACCAAGACAAGAAAGGAATTGGGCATAGTGACATGCACTTGTAGTCCCAGCTACCTGGAAGGCTGAGGATTATTTCAGCCCAGGAGTTCAAGTCCAGCCTGGGAAATACAGCAAGACCCCATCTCTAAAAAAAGTAGACACATATATAAATCCTTACTCCACAGCACCAAAGCAATTATGATTAGGTTATGTGGATCCAAATAAAAGGGATTCTAGCTCTTTGGCAATTCCAAGTAGAGAGATGCAGCATATGGAAGCAAAAGATGAAAATCCCGTAACAACATTTAGAAGGGGCTCAGCAACATCCAGGCTAGTCTTAAGAGATATTGTGTGGGGCTGTCTGATAAAAATGCAAGCATGTCCTCTGCCACAATTGCTACAGGGATAGATATGCCAGCCTAGGCCCAGTTGGCATATTCCAAGCTATAAGAAGACTTTTACATGAAGCATACATGATCATCCCAATCCAGGATAAGAGAAATTTATAGTAAATTAATAGTAAAGACTACCCTCAGGACCAGCCCATAGACTGAGCTACAAAGCTTGAATATAAAAGCCTATGGGGAGCAAGTCATGGGTTATATTTCACACAATGGTGAGAAAAAGGGCTGCCTTAAGGACAACTTGGAGAATCACCAAGGATAAAGTCTACGTAGGTGGAGTGAGTCAAGACTGTTTGCTTTGTTTTGGCAAAGAAAACGGGGGATGTTACTTAGATAGAATCTGAGGCCAAAAGCAATTGCTTTAGTTATGGAAACGGGTCCAAGAGTATAGACAGAAAGCAAAAATGCTAGAAATAGTCCTCAATGTACATTTATTACAGACACACCATCCCTTCCTTTTCTAGATTTTGCACAAAATCTCATGAGACTCCCTAGTTCCTTATGTCCCAATGAAAAAATCTTGGTGTACACTACTATATGCAAGGAAACAGTACCTCTCAAGGCTAAGGAATCCTTTAGAAATAATGTAGTGTGGGGTCTTCTAGATTTCCTTTCCATGTCCCAGAGCATGGAGGCTAAACTTACTTCTTAAATAATACCTACAAGTATAACCTAAGGCATGAGATTTTCTCTGCTAAGGAAAAACCCAAGCAAAGGGAGATCTCTCAGATTTGATGGAGAATAGAAATTGTTTGATGGAGACTGAAAATTATAATAAGAACTCCTAAAACAGAAGCAGAACCTCTAAGAGTAAATGCACTGGAGATTAAGCCATCACAAAGTCACCAAAAAGGTAATTCCTTGACTAATCACAACAGAATACCCAGAAGCTCCTCCTCCTTAACTAAGTGAATTTCTTTCAGTCTAAAAGACAGAGTAACCCCTCAGAGAGGCTATACTAACAGATTATACCTGATTCATCCGTATTTAAGGAATGGCTTTCACATTCCTAAGGAGCAAATGAAAGATACAAAGGAGAAAAGAAAGATACAAAGCCATGGGAGCCTTGACTCGTGTGCTGCTACTGAGCTAAGTAAGCAACCTAGTTCTCAACTGAAGGCAGAAAATTCACTGAGTAGGTAGCTGCCAGTGTTGGAAACAGTCCAGGATGGTGGCACCAATGACAAGATTAAGGTCAGAGGCCTCGTGATGCCTTGCTAGCCACCACACTTTGTCCATCTCCCCTCGTTCATCCCCCCTTGAATGCTATTTAGAACCAGTCAACTGAGAACGATTCCTTTCCCCAAAGTGAAAATGATTGGAATCCTAGGGTTTGCCTAAAATGTGTAGAAAACTCACATATAGTTAAAACCACAAAAATCAAAGAGAAGTGAAATGGATATATAGCATTTAGGGGGCCCATGTCACTTACTACTTGTTGAGAGTTAAAAACACTCAGCAGTAAAAATATCCAGGCATAATTACAACCCTTATATAAGTAATTTTTTCCCTTTATTGTCACTAAAAGAAACAACACAAATACATCTAGGAGCAGGCCAGATCTCCAGACAATAACCAGAAAGAAAAATCTCCATCAGACATACTGTGCTCTTGACAGGGAAGTACTTTATTTGTGTAGCCATAGTACTCCCTCAGCATCTTGGGAAGGAGGTGATGTTGAAGATGGTTAGAGCCTAAACAGTGTGAGTTGGGGGCAGAGGGGAGTGCTCAGCTCTCCCTATTTCTCCTCCAAATACTTGGCAGAGACCCGATGATAGGAAAACCTCCTATGTGGGTGGCCTTGGGATGAACGCCACTGCTTCGTGAGTCTTTCTGAGTTGTTCACCAGGCACCAAAGAACTGTCAGATAAGTTTCTGGAACTTTGCTCACTTAAGTTACTAACTGGCACGTGCATGCATGACCGTCTTTTCAGATGCTCTAAGTACTGATTCAAAACATGACAAGAAAGGGCTTTCGAGTCTCCTATTCGGTTATATCCATCCCCCCAACCCCTCTTCAGTACTCCACTACGCTGAAACCAGAATAAGGTGCACCTCAGAAGAGGGGAGAGGGTACAGTGAATGTGCGACCCCGGCGCCGCTAGCCCGCTAGTGGAGTACTAGCCATGGCTGGTGAGAGAATGGGGTGCTACTCAAACGAGAGAAGAGGGTGCGATGAAGGTGGGACCCCTGACCCCTACCCCGCTAATGGATACTAGCTTTGGCTGGTGCGAGAATAGGGTGCTGTCCCCCTCCCTGGTAGTGGCCCGGTCTAGGGGCAGCTAGCGGTGGCGGTTTCCCAAAGTCGCCGCAGCTGCTGCAATGCGCCATTTTCCGTCCCGCAGAGTTGGGCGCTGGGGATGAGAGTTGTCAAGGTGTCCAGCCCCATACAACGGAGTCAACTCACATTTTTTCAGAGGGAATCAGGAGTCTGTCTCCTCTCCCGAGGCTGCGGCCAGACACCCGGCTGGACGATGCCGCGGTGAAGCAGACGGAACAGCCAAGCCCCGCCTCCCGCCAACCAACTGGAGACCTAGCTGCGGTGGCACTCACTGCAGCCGCCTCGCTGGCCCCTAGCCTTTATCAGTGCTGGTCACGCCTCCCGATGACGTTGACAACCCCGCGACCCAATCCACGCCCAGGACAGCCACTCAGTGCGGAAGCGAAGCCTTGCGGCGGTTCTAGCCAACGTGGGAAATGAGCGCTCTGGGATTCACTCACCGACCAATACAGCTATAGTTTGCTTTCCAGTCTAACTATAGACAGGGAGGGGTGGAAATACGCTCTAGCTCCTCCAAGAGCGCGCCAACAAGTGTGCATTAGGCATTTTCAGTGCCTCCCAACCAATCGCTAGGCAGTTTCTGAAATTTGGGCCCGCCCACCTCCCCCAGTCAGGACAAACCCGCGGATTCTGCGGACAACCGGGGGCAGGCCCCGGGCCCCGTACCTCTGAGACTCTGGAATTCCACCGTAGGCGGTGGTTCGGCCGTCGGTGCACAGCGCTGGCGCCCAGACCCGGCCAGCACTCCACACCACTTTCCTCGCCTCTGACAGGCAGCTCTGAGGGTGCAGCACCCGCAAGGCAGACAGCTTCGGGTACCATGCCGGGCGCGGAATCCAACCAAAGCAAATAGGAAGCCTTCGTTCATCCGTTTGTGTCAGCGTAGCTTATCCTAAATTAAACTCCTTCTCCGCCCCCGAACCTACTCCTACCCCTCGGGGTAGACTACCATATCGACCTCACTTCCCCAGAGCAGAAGCCTGGAAGCCATCCTAGATTTCCTCCCCTTCATCTTTATCGCCTCCAATAATTTAAGTCTATTTTTCCTTCTTAGTATTTCAAGAATTTTCTCCCCTCTTCTCGCTTTTATCCGTTTCTTTGACGCCATCAGTTGTAAAACTCACCATTGTTTTATGTTCCCCTAAGGTTGCAAATAAACTGTGATGATTCTTTCTTATCCCCTGAGAGTTTTTATTTTACATTTATTGCATTGTGGTAAGCGCCTGTAGTCCCAGCTACTCAGGAGGCTGGGGCAAGCGGTGCTCTTGAGCCCAGGAGTTTGAGGTTGCTGTGAACTGGGATACCACAGCATTCTACCCAGGGCACAGAGTCAGACTCTGTCTCCAAAAAAAAAACTCTTTTAGTTAAGAAATCGCTTTTGCTTATTGAAAATGTAAACATTTCTCAGCCTTTTGGCTAAGATCAAGTGTATTGAAGGTGTAGGTTTATCTTCATATAGATTTTTATCAAATTTCACTCTTGTTCATACATAAAAAGGGAAATAAAAAAGAATAATATGGTAACAGTATCCCCAAAACTTCACATTCAGAGACTAATTCTTTTTTTTTTTTTTGAGACAGTCTCACTATGTCCCCTTCGGTAAAGTGCCGTGACGTCACAGCTCACAGCAACCTCAAACTCCTGGGCTCAAGCGATTCTCTTGCCTCAGCCTCCCAAGTAGCTGGGACTACAGGTGCCCGCCACAACGCCCGGCTATTTTCTTGCTGTTGTCTTCCTTGTTAGCTGGCCCGGGCCAGCTCCAACCCGCCAGCCTCCGTGCACGTGACTGGCTACGTAACCACTGTGCTATGGGCTACGAGCCTCAGAGGGTGATTCTTAATAATTCATGTTAATTGACTCAGTGTTAGATGTCCATGAATTTCCACACAATGTAGTCCTCTGTGCATGCTATCAAGGGCTTTGGTGATTCAGCATTTCCTAAGTGTTCCTTTCTGTCTCTGGAATTTTCTTCCAAGTCTCAGACACCCATTTTGCAAATTTCCACAATCGCAAGCAGTTATGACAAATACAGTATGACTGCTGTCTGACTAATAGCTATAGTGAAACAGCCCAGTTTAGGTGTTGAAATGCCAAAAAAAATGTGCCTCATAGAATCAAATATATCATCCTGTTTCCAGTCTTGTCTCCCTCATTTCCATCCTCTGAGAAACCACCAGAGTGGTCTATCCAAATGTCTCAACCCTTCTCAAAACCCTTAAACAATTGCTTGTAGAACACAAAGCCATCGATCATCCTATCCACCTTCTGAAACCACATCAAAATGACAATTTGGAAAAATTGAAAATAAATTATAAGTCCCCAAAGACAAAAAGAACAGGAGCACGTTTCTGGCAGTAGGGACACCAACTCTCTCTTGAACATAACTTTAAATCCCTAAATTTTAAAAAATTAAAGCATTTTTTGGCTTGGCACTTGTAGCTCAAGTGGCTATGGCGCTGGCCACATACACCAGAGCTGGTGGGTTCAAATCCAGCCCGGGCCTGCCAAACAACAATGACAACTACAACCAAAAAATAGCCAGGCGTTGTGGTGGGCGCCTGTAGTCTCAGCTACCTAGGAGGCCAAGGCAAGAGTATTGCTTAAGCCCAGGAGCTAAAGGTTGCTGTGAGCTGTAATGCCACAGCACTCTAGCAGGGTGACAGCTTGAGGCTCTGTCTCAAAAAAAAAAAAAAAAAAAAAATTAAGGCACTTTTAAACTTTTTTACTTTATTTTATTTTATTTATTTTTTGAGACAGTCTCACTTTGTCACCCTCAGTAGAGCACTGTGGCATCATAGCTCACAGCAACCAACCTCAAACTCTTGGGCTTAAGCAATCCTCTTACCTCAGCCTCCCAAGTAGCTGGGACTACAGGTGCCCGCCACAATGCCCGGCAATTTCTTTGAGATGGGTCTCACTCTTGCTTAAGCTGGTCTCAAACTCATGAGCTCAGAGCAGTCCACCCACCTCAGCCTCCCAAATACTGGGATTACAGGCATGCCACCGTGCCTGGCCTGAACTTTTTATTTTCAAATAATTGGGTGGTGCCTGTGGCTCAAGGAGTAGGGCACCGACCCCATATACCAGAGGTGGTGGGTTCAAACCTGGCCCCAGCCAAAAAAAACTGCAAATAATTGTAGATTCGTATGAGGTGGCCAAAGGAAAACAAAATACACACACACACACACACATATATACATGAGATCTGACAATTAAATTCACAAACTTCCCACTGTGTGCTTACACTGACAGTGCTATACGAACAGCTTGGTAAAGTTTCATAACTTTGGTATATCAATGTCTTACAGCTGTGTTCACGTTGACATGTGGCAGCGTCTTGCTGAGCGGCATTTATAATGTTGCTGTGTGGTTTTGTGTGCCATCATGAGAATATCAGACCTTGAATTAGAGCAAAAATGAACAATCACTAAATTTCTTATTAAACTTGACAAGAGTGGAAGTGAAATCAGGGACATGTCATTCCAAGTTTATAGGGATAATGCCATGAAGAAAACATCAGTGTACAAATGGATTAAACATTTTTCTGAGGGGAGGGAAAGTAGCTGAGGTTACTGAAGAGCGTCCAGTAACAAGCTGGACTGACAAAAACATTGCAAAAATTCATTGCGTTGTGCATCAAAATCACCAGCTGACTGTGAGAAGCATAGCAGAGCGAGTAAACATCAATAGAGAAACAGTTAGGAAAATCTTAACTGAAAATCTTAGCCAACAACTCATGGCTCTTACATCATGATAGTGCACCAGCTCTCACAGCAATGTCTGTGAGGGAATTTTTAGCCAGTAAATAACTGGGTTGGAACACCCTCCCTACTCACCTGATCTGGTCCCCAATGACTTTTTTCTTTACCTGATGATAAAGGAAATGTTGAAAAGAAGATATTTTGATGACATTCAGAACATTAAGGATAATATGACAACAGCTCCGATGGCTATTCTTGGAAAAGAGTTCCAAAATTGTCCAGACGCAGTGGCTCACGCCTGTAATCCTAGCACTCTGGAAGGCCAATACAGGTGGATTGCCTGAGCTTACAGGTTCAAGACCAGCCTGAGCCAGAGCAAGACCTCATCTCTAAAATAGCCAGGTGTTGTGGTGAGCACCTGTAGTCCCAGATACTTGGGAGGCTGAGGCAAGACAATCACTTGAGCCCAAGAGTTTGAGGTTGCTGTGAGCTATGATGCCATGGCACTCTATCGAGAGCGACAAAGTAAAACTCTGTCTCGAAAAAACAAACACACAAAAACACACAAAAAAAGAGTTCCAAAATTCCTTACTTTGGAGGGTTGACTAGGTGCTGATATTGGTGTAGAGCTTTCCAAGGGGAGTACTTCAAAAGTGACCATTGAATGGCGCCTGTGGCTCAGCAAGTAGGGCGCCAGCCCCATATACTGAAGGTGGCGGGTTCAAACCCAGCCTCAACTGAACTGCAAAACAAAAACAACATAGCTGGGCATTGTGGCAGGCGCCTGTAGTCCCAGCTACTCGGGAGGCTGAGGCAAGAGAATCGCCTAAGCCCAGGAGTTGGAGGTTGCTGTGAGCTGTGTGATGCCATGGCACTCTACTGAGGGCAATAAAGTGAGACTCTGCCTCTACAAAAAAAAAAAAA
>CAUYRH010003883.1:0-14211 GCA_963574655.1 Perodicticus potto
TTCTGCAGGTCGCCAGCCAGTTCACCCAGCACCATTTGTTAAATAGGGAGTCTTTTCCCCACTGAATGTTTTTAATTGGCTTGTCAAAGATCAAATAGCGGTAAGTAGTTGGATTTATCTCTTGGTTTTCTATTCTGTTCCGAATATCTACCTCTCTGTTTTTGTGCCAGTACCATGCTGTTTTGATCACTATTGATTTATAGTACAGTCTCAGGTCTGGTCCCTCCTGCTTTGTTTTTATGTGTAAGTAATGTCTTGGCTATTCGAGGTTTTTTCTGATTCCATATAAACTGAAGCAATATTTTTTCAAGGTCTTTAAAATATGACAGTGGAGCTTTAATAGGCATTGCATTGAAATTGTATATTGCTTTGGGGAGTATGATCATTTTGACAATATTGATTCTTCCAACCCATGAACATGGTAGAATGGAAGAAAAGGTATCCAATGTATACATCCCTAATATGAGGCAAATTTATATCTCTATAGTGAAGGCCACCTGCAGTGATTTTAAAGGGCAGCCAAGATGGACAGCCCACGAAAGCAAGTGCACACACAGCCCCGTGGTCAAGGTTCCCTTTAATAACAATTGTTTAACAGGAATCCTTCTGTGTCCGATGCACAAGGGCTTTCCCACTTCTAATCCCACTTGCTCTTCACTCCAAATAGGGATTGAGTCCCACTGGTTCCTAATTGCCGTGGCAACTTTGGGGAAACAGATGCAAAAGACTTTCATAAAGACAGGTGGCTCAGAACACGACAGCTGTAGTGGTAAGACTGTCCCTGAGATGGACACGTATGATGGTCAGGTCTGCACAGACCTCTGGTTGAGACAAGGCTTCAAAGGCAGAGGCTTCCCTGATGGTGGGGGCCATCCAAGGTGGCCGTGGGGACAGAGGCTTACAGAGACAAAGGAGCAGAGGGCAGCATGACAGCAGAGTTCCAGCCCAGGAGAGGGGTGAGGAGGGGTCAATCTCAGGGGCATGGGGACAGGACAATCCAGGGGGTGGGCACACCAGATCAGGATGTTGGATATCCTTCCAGAGGCGACAGGAAGCCAGAGCAAGATTCCAGACAAGGCAGTGAAACGGACAGCTCTGCTTCTAGAAGAAAGTGTGGTATGGTGGGTTGTTCCTCCCGCCATGGGCAGTGCAGACCTGAGGCTCCCCTCCATCAGGAGTCACTGTCCTCACAGCTCCCCCACTGTCCTGGTCCGTCTCCCTCACGCACCACACCTTAGCTGGGGACAGGGGTCCAGAACCCAACCATGGGTCTGCAAAGTAACAGCAGAGGTGGCTTTTTCTTAGAGCTGCCTTTAAAGGATTTGGGGAGCCAAAGCAGGCTTGTGGAATGGAGAGAGCTCCGTTCTACCCAAACAGTGTCACTCCCAGCATTGAGATACTGTTTAAGTCCCTTAGGAGAGCAGCCTTGTTTGTCCCTGCAAGCGGAGCTCCCGCTGCCACACGCACTGGCTGCCCTTCTGACTGGCCAAGAGTGTGGTCCCTGGCCGGCCTCCAGCCTGTGCCGCAGCCCCAAGTGACCCCAGCTTCCAGCTGCACACACTCATCTCTTGTTTGCCTTTTGAAGCTCAAGTGCCTTTTCCGAGGCCAGCCGCCAGCTCCAGGCAGTGTCAGCCCCCCAGTTTTGGGCAGTGACATGTCTGTCAGTGTGGGTCCCTTCTCCTCTGGGGCCAGGTCCTTTCTCTCCAAAGAAGGATGTCAGCTTATCTGTTCCTCTGACATGCTGGCACTTGCTGGAGAGCAACCCTGAGTGTTCCTACAAAGCTCTCTTGACTTGGTTCACCCCCAAGCCCACATGCCACCCTCAAGTCTCCTTCAGGAATCAGGGGTGAGGTCTCTGCCCTCCTAGCCAGACCTGAAGACCAAGAGAGGTGGCCACTGCACCCTCACAGCCCACGGGGGAGGCATGTCCAATGCCAGGACATTCGAGGCACCACCTGCCCACGGGAGAAGGCATGTGCCACGCCAGGACATTCAAGGCACCACCTAGCAAAGACACGCCAGACCCCCACTGGCAGGGTGGTGAGAAGCTGCCGGGCCACACCAGCTTTAGCATCAGTGGGAACAGGTGTGTGTGAGATGGCAGGACCTTGCAAAGGGCTTCTGGGCTGACGGGCATCTACCAGACTTTCGTGAGAAAGCTTCTGTTTTAGGGGAATGATTTTCACCTGGGAATACCTGAGCAACTTCAATGTGCCATAAGACAATAAGGCTTCTCTTTGAATGTCTAACTTTGCAAAATAAGGAACCAAACTGGAACATTGCTGTCAGGCAGGTTCCAGGCCGGGGGAGTCATGGAGGGCTCATTGAAGTCCTTTGTCCAGCCTGAGTCCATCTCACAGCCCCTCTGTCCCTCGGATCCTCCCTCAAGGCCCCTCTAAGGGCAGCAGTCAGGACAGGGCTCGGTGGCCGGGGGTGGGTGTTGGGAGGGGCGAGATGTCCGGTCACGGGAGGTGACTTGCTAAAGGAGGGGGATCATCCTCAGCCAGAAACAGAGCTGAGTCAATTCAAAAGTCTGGCCGTGCTGCCCCCACGGGGAGCAGGCAACCCTTGAGACACTACTTATGGGGCAGGATTAGGCCAACTTCTCCCAACTCTGTCCTGGCCAGTTCTAAGCCTGCCCAGTTCCAGCTGCATGGGGAAGACGGGTCTTGATCATAAGGCCCCTTGAGGACAAAGCCACCTCGCCTCCTGAACCTTTCAGATAAGCCCTTCTCTTGACTGTCTCTAAATACCAGAGACCATTGTTTGGGGCTTTAGGAAGAAGCTGATTTGCTGTAACTTGGCAGTTGTGTATATTTTCCCCCCTTTACTTGGTGTATATGATTTTACTTAGAAAATAAGACACTGTGAACATAATTTTAAATCTAAGTGACAATCTTTAGATTCTTTTGAAAAGCTGGCGATGCTATAATCATCACTCATATGTTAACAAAAGAAATTTGGTGGGGGGTTTTTCTAAAACAACCTTACAAAGAGGAGACCCAAGAGTGCTCTCAAAAGTAGTAAGCCACCCTCTCTATCCAGGCAAGTTAATGCTGCACGTGGGCACGTGGGAGTCGAGCATACAAGGTTGATTTTATGCCATAAGTAAGCATTTCTTGAACCTTTGTGTACACAAGAATGACCTGGGGCTCTTGTTAAAGGCAGACCGACTCCGCCGGAGGGCCCAGGAGTCTGCATTTCTAACAAAGTTGTAACTTCCACGTCTTTGCCGAGTGACTCATGTTCCTTTGTATGAGTTTAGACAGACCAGAGTTCCAGAACTCAGCTTGCTAGACCATCCACTGATACATTTGTTCAGTTGAATGGTGAGGCAAGAATTATAAGGCGTCCTGAAATTAAAAGCTGATGGCAAGTGACAGGGTTTTGATTGCACCGTCAGTTAACAGATCATGTTACGATTTCAGAGAGCAGGATGTGGAATCGAATCAGGAAAAAGAAAGAGTTAGGGGAGAGCCCAGAACTGAGCATGGCTTGTTTGTGTCTATTTTTGACATTGCTCTGGGTTATGTCTGTAGCGTCTCTCTGCCAATGTGGATCATAGCAACTCGGAAGAGGTTATTTATTGAAGTATTTTAGAAGCAAAATCTACCATTTCCAATCTTTTTAAAATAAATATCTTCAAATGGAAGGACCAAGGAAATTCTAGCTGCTGCCCTAGGAATATAATCAAGAACCCATGGTAGTTCTTGTTTGACGGAAATGTCAAAAAACATCAGTTTCAAAAAAGGAAGGGCTGTCAGCAGAGCAGAGGAATGGGAGGATGGCTCACGCTGCCACTGACAGGAAAAGCGCTGGGGTTGAACGCTTTTGCAAATAGGTGCTGGCTGAAGACATCAACATTTCCCTGCAAAGGGGGAGGAGGGCGATTTAAAGGGATACTTAGGAATTTAATGGAAAACTATGAAAAAAGCCAGAGGACTGGCAAAGAAGGCTTAAATTCTTAAATTACTCACTCTTCTGAACAGTGATTTCTTCTTTAAAAATTCTCAATAAAAGTATTCACCTTGTTGCCAGGATCAACAATAGGCAAAGGAGGAGTGGCCTTAGACGTCCTCATCCTTATGCCCCTTCCACTCCCCTTTTCCCAACTTGTCTCCCTATCTTTGCCCAGCCTCTGTGTCTACTATGGCCTCCACCCAGTTCCCTCACTTATACTAAAGTGTAAATGACCTAGCAAAGACCTGAATGAGCCCTCCAAGGGGCTCACTACCCCTTCCAACCAATCTGAAAAGATATTCTAAACAGTACCAGATTGACACTTTCAAAACTGATAACAGAAGAAATATGGCCAAATACTGATGCCCATTAAACCTGGTGATCAGAGCCTGGGAATTCCATGTATTTTCCTGACTTTTTGAAATATTTTGTAATAGCTATTAAAAAATGAAGTGGGTGACTTTATTTTCAAGAAGAACCACATCAGTGCTGCTTCTACAGAAGAGGGGGCATGTGAATCTCCGCTACCTGCCAGCTGCACCTCTTTGGGACACTCTCTCTGACATGCAGTGATTCAACACCCTGCCTGCACCTTCCGAAGAGCTTTAAAAACGTATTCAGGTCTTTCCCTCACCCTAAACTGATCGAATCAGAATTC
This sequence comes from Perodicticus potto, assembly GCA_963574655.1. Classification (NCBI taxonomy): domain Eukaryota; kingdom Metazoa; phylum Chordata; class Mammalia; order Primates; family Lorisidae; genus Perodicticus; species Perodicticus potto. The sequence continues at coordinate 4,619 of CAUYRH010003883.1, forward strand.
CAGTGGGGAGCAGCCTCTGTACTAGCAGGTTTGAAAGCCCCCCATGTGGCTTTTCCGGGCAGCCAGAGTTGAGAGCCATTGGTTTGAAGATTAATAACAAGGAGGCTTTCAAAAGGTGCCTAGAAATCCTTGTATGTTAAAGCTACCAACAGGAAACATTTCATCTTTTTCTTATTGCCAAGAACCACTAGAGGATCATGTGATGTGTGTCCGCACCCTCACCCCACACCTACAACCCTCCCCCACCACCCCCAGCCCACCACTGCCACTGCCTCTGGCGTCCTCGCCACCAGCTCCGGGAGGAGCAGCGGCAGTGAGAGGGGAAACGCAGGGCTTCTGCATGTGGGTATTGCGACCTTTAAAATGTATGTGACGAAATACGGATCAAAATTGTTTTCACATAGTAAATGAGAAAATATCATGAATGTTATATTAATCAGGTTGATAAAAATATCTCCAATTGTATGTGAAGCCTACACACTGTACTCCTTGACTGAATTATTGTACACAGCTATGACTCAATTAAAAAAAAAAAAGAAATCTAGTTCTCAAGTTGTTTTCAGTTAATTTAGAAGAAAATAAAAGGAAAGCTGGTGAACAGAGGACACTGCTAAGCTCCTGGTAAACTCTGCACTCCTCAGAGGATTCCTAAGTACACATGGCATTCTGGTTTACAGGGAATGCAGGGACACTCTTCTGGCATGTGCCATACTCCTCTGGGGAGTCACACCTCATACAAACAATAGCTGGTATGAAGTACCACTGAGAAAACAGAGGGACTTTGGTTATTTAGGAAGGACTCTGGGGCAGTGACTATCTGAAAGTGGGCACGGTATCTTACCAGTGGGCAGAGCCAGCATTCTGTGAGCAAGGGCTCAGTTGGGCAGCACAGCAGGCCTGGGACACCATGGTAGGCACAGAGGGACAGAATCAGAAGTTGTCTGGGCAAGGTGCTTTCCATAAGGTCAAGTCAACACATGCACACACATTAATTTTCCTAAAGACGCTGGTCTTCTCCCTTTGGAAGGTGGTATACCTCACTGCCTGTGAGCTGAGTGTCCCAGCCACCTCCTCCTTCTGGATAGGTGTGTCACCCAGACTAAGGGTTGAATTTCTCCACACTATCTTGAGAAGAGCCTATTGAGGAATAAAGCTGAGGAGAAGATGGGACGTGAACCCTTGATTTCCCACATGCCTGAAGTTAGAAACTGCTCACCAGACTCCCGAGAGCTTCTACTCTTTTGTGACAACTGAATCTACTCAACAGATAAAATGGCTCCCTGGTCCCTTGAGATGTTGTTGCTTCTTTGTAAAAGAGTATTTAATCTAAAATAGCTTTTTTGGAGGACTTATCAGTACTTCCCAGGTTGTTTTCAGTTAGAAAACAATTTAGAAAAAAATAAAAGGAAAGCTGGTGAACAGAGGACACTGCTAAGCTCAAGGTAAACTCTGCACTCCTCAAAGGATTACTAAGTACACATGGCATTCTGGTTTCCAGGGAATGCAGGGACACTCTCCTGGCATGTGCCATCCTCCTCTGGGAGGAGGAAAGCTGGTGAACAGAGGACTATTTTATCCTCGTATTTCTTCCCTCTATTTCTTCTTGAAGGCAGCAGAAGCTCCATGAGTGGCCATTTGCAACAGCTGCCTTGGGTTGCTGCTCAAGAACAGCTTGTTCTTCCACTTGTAGCAAAGACCATGACTCAGATAGGAATCTCTGTCCTGAGGACGACCTGCACCCATATGGACAACTTCCCCAGTGTCCTGAGCTAGGAAAGTGTTCAGCAGCACAGGGGAGTCCAGGGGGTCCAGAGTGGGAGGTTTCCACCAGTGATGGCCAGAGGGGAAAGACAGGAGATGGCCATCCCAGGACAGACTGCCATCCACCCAGGAGATTGTGCCCAGAGGCCCCTGGCTGGCAGGGGCTGCAGAGGTGTGCAGGGGGGTGCAGGAGGATCAGAGGGTGGGAGCTTCTCACTGCAACCATGCTGAGTAAGCATCTAGAGCATCAGATCCTAGCTGAGGCACCCACCCACAACTGTGGGTCTACATTTGCTATCATCCACTCAGACCTCAGGAGCCTTCTGCAGCACTGAGGACCACACCCCCACCCTCCTAGAAGTGAGGCCAAAGGACAGCATGGAAGATGGGTGAGGGGGAAGGAGGGAAGACTGCTCCACCTCCCCAACAGAAGCTCGAGAAGGCTGAAGCTGCTTGAGCCAGAAGAGGAGGGAGCCAGGAGGAGCTCCTGGAAGATCTGGAGCCTCACCCAAGAGCTTGGTGATACCACCCCACCCTCTCTCCTCTGGGAGGCAGTTCAATGCCGCTGATGAGGGTGGAAGGCTGGCCTTAGCTCCCTTGTGATGGAAGGGAGCCCTAGATCCTGATTTTAGAGATCTATGAAAAACTATTTACCCAATAATTAATTTTTAATATTCACAGAGCATTTTTTACATGTAATAATGTCTATTCTCATTCTAGAAGAATTTTTAAATGAATATTTCATGTGACAGTATTTGAAAACCACTTTTTCCCCATTACAGTAACATGGAATGTAAAAATTCTTTAAAGTGCAAGAAATTGGCCTTAGCCTTTAATGAGATTTTTTTTAATATGAATTCAGTTTGCTATTTGTCAAGGAACCATTAAATTTAACATGACACATTCAGATATACTGCAGAACCTCTGTAAGTTGAACACCCACAGGACAATGATAAAGTGGTCAACATGATACGTGCATGTGGTACATGTCTAGTCCATGCTAACTTGGTCAACTTAAGGAGGTTTTCAGTGTAGGGAAGTGCTTAACTATGGAGGTTCCACTGTATCTCAATTCCCACCCTTCCCTTCACTCAGCTTTAGTGTGAATTGAAGTCTCAACTCAAGTTCTAATTTGCTTTAGACTCTGAGACTTTGTGGAGAGACGTTCACTCCTTCAATATCCACTGGTCTAAACTCCTAAGAGACCATATACAGGGCCCACAGCTGCAGGTTCACGTGGAATAGACAATGACAGGTTCCTCCAGCAGTGAGATGCCCAGGAAATCAAAGGCATGTGCAGTGCCACTGGCTGTGAACCTTGGCAGCAGAGAGGCAGGGACCCCTCAGCCAGACCAGACAGAAGAGCTTGGAAAGCAGAACCAGTAGAGATGTCCAGTAGGGATGTACTTTGAAAGATGGTGGAACCACAAATGCCCACCAGAGGTAAGGAGATGCTGCTTCCTGGTCAGTGTGGGGAACACCAGGCCAAGATCGTTGCAAACCTCAGGCCCCAGAGAAGAAGGTGGAGCTCAGTCCTACCTAGGCCAATGTAGTGGATGGGCTAGCAATGAGGCAAAGGCCATGGCCATCAGTGATCACTGGCACTTGGTAAAGGTGCATTCAAATCCCCTCTACTGCCAGTGGTCCATCATCCTTCAGCCCTGGGGATACTCCAGACAAACTTCAGCACAAACTCCAGCATGGGAACATCAAATTATGAAGTACCAAGGACAAGGCCAGGAAATGAGCCAGGGATCCCTCAGCACCAACTTCTCATCTTCTCAACCCCTTCTACCCTCTCTCCCCACTCACACCAGTCTGCTGGGGCAGGACATTGTGTTAAATCCTGGACCTGGCCTGTGGGCACCACAGGATAGTGTTTGTTGATTGACTTACAGAACTTCCCTTTTAGAAATTGGCAATGTGGTAGCTAAGGATACCAACAGTGGTATAGCTGCTTCTCTACCAAAATCTCCTCCCAAACAATAAAAAAAGCAAGAAGCACAAATTTAACTCTCCATAAAACCATGTCTTCCATAACTTGATGATAGAGAATACTGTAAGTGTAAAATATCTGTAAATGAAAATAGAAAATATGGGGGATGGAGACAAGATGGCAGTCTGTAGCCAGCTTTCCACAGAGGCTCCTGTCCAGAAGGAGAGTTAAAGGACAGAAATTTAGCAAGAAAGCCGATGGTTCAGATCTGAGTGAAAAGAGAAGGTTGAAGAACATGCATTAACCCTGCAGAGGCAAACTGCGACCCTGAGGATACAAACAAAAGGTACAGAACCCATCACCAAGCAGACAGGAGTCCCCTTCCCCAGGAGAATGGCTCGCAGTATACTCCATACCTCCATAGAAACAAGTGAGCAGAGTTCAAATGTCCTCCCATTTTACCCCATGGGAGAGACCCTCGTAAAAACTGGATGTCCTTCCCCTACCAAGGTGCCATGGCACTCTCCTGCCAGGCATAAAACTGTATTAAATGTATATATTCTCTACCTGTAATTTTGAACTCCCAGCACTCCTCTCCACTCTCACCCTGAGGACTGGAAGCCTGTCCCCCATGGAGTCCAGATTCTTGGGCATTTTCTCAAGGGATGTAGATGGGGCATGGGCTGTTGCTGATCTGTGCTGATTCTCTGACTCAGGAGTAAGGAGAAGAAAATCAGCTGAAAGGGAACCACACAGGAACGGCAGTGCCCTCAAGGCACAGAACAGCAGCAGCAGGAACATTAACAATAGAGCTCACACCCCTGGGAATATTTTGAAAGGACACTCCCAGTCTCTCTGGGCAACCAGAGGAAGCTGGGCAGCATTTCTGGTGGCAGCCACTGGTGGAACAGATGTGGGACAAAAACGCAGGCTCTGGGATAAAAGGGTATGCATGAGGTGGTACTGGCTTAGGCAGAGCACAGGGATTAGAATACGTGTGCACAGACACAGCGGACTCCCAGGGCGGGTTTGACCCAGAGGACTGCTTTACTGAGCTTCAGACGCTTTGATCCTCAGGGGATCAAAGCTGAGACAAAGGGCAAGCGGGAAGAGGCTGGAACTGACAGCTAAGTGCGACTGTTGACTGAGTCAGCCCCAATACAAACTACAGCCAAGATCAGGCAGCAACACAGCCAGGGCTGACTTGCAGTCCAGCATCTGATCCTGGGGACAGGAGAGCCTGGACAGAAACAAATTCTGTGAAGTTGTTCTGTTCTGTCAGCAATATCAATCATGGGCAGGGCTGGAACTGAGTGAATCATCCCAGGCCCAATTAAGCATCTGAGAGTGTCAGGACTCACCTCACCCTGCCGGATAGTTGCAGAGAGTGGCAGAGAGTAGCGGCCTGGCTGAAGAGACACAGATCTTCCTGTGACTTAGGCAGGCGCAAACCCCTGGAGCATCTGCTCATTGGAGGGAACTGGATCACAGTCCTGCAGGGTTACCAGTGACTGGGTGTGACGGAGGTGCAAGGTGGGGAAGGAGGCATCAACCTTCCCAGGCTAATTTATTTGCTGGGTGGGTCCTTCTGATCTTATGGAATACCAGTGTGAGTTATACTAGAGCTGCCAGTAGTGCTCCAGTGGTGTAATCGGTTAGTGCACGGTAACTAGAGCTGCCAGCAGACCCCTGCTATCTACTTGCCGGAGACCTTTTGAACTCTCCCACCTGGGACTGGTGCTGACTGGGACAATTCATTGGGACCTCCTCAACTGGGCCAATCACCCGAGGACTATCCAAAGTGATACCCTGGCTGTGAGGTTGTTGGAAAGTTTGATTTTCCTTTTCCAATTGTTGCCTGTGGGGGCACAGTGACTTAACTGCTGATATTTCTCCACAGTTCAGACTTCAACCCAGAGTAACTGATTCTCTAGGGTAAGACAGAGACCAGCTGTAAATAAGACAGAGACACTAAACCCCACCACACCAGGAAGGTCCCCAGTTTCTCAGGCCGAATCACTGTACAGGATCTTGGCAAAGCTCTAGGGGAAAAGGTACAAACGTCAGTCCCAGCTTTCAGGCAAAGGACTGGCCAAACACTACTCCTAGAATCCCCAACCCAACTTCTCCTTCATCTCCTTCATCTAGCCAAATGGTGTAAATTAATCATGGGGTGGAATCAGTGGAAAAACTCTGGTAACATGAACAACCAAAGTAGATCAATCCCCCCAAGGAACAATCTGGCGGATACAACTGAAGATACTATTCATAAACAGATGGCTGAGATGTCAGAAACTGAATTCAGAATTTGCATGGCAAATAAGATCAATAAAATAGAGGAAAATTTGGGATTATAAATTCAGGGAAAATTTCAAAAACTGTCTCAAGAATTCCAGGAATTCAAAGACAAAATCATCAAAGATTTTGACACATTGAGACAAGAATTTGCAGCCCTCAAAGATCTGAGAAATACAGTAGAATCCCTCAGTAACAGAATGGAACAAGCCAAAGAAAGGATTTCTGACATTGAAGACAAAGATTCTGAACGCTCCCAAATGTTCAAACAGGAAGAGAAATGGACAGCAAAAATGGATCATTCCCTCAGAGAGCTCTGGGATAATTTGAAGAAAACCAATATTTGCCTTATAGGGATCCCTGAAAGCGACAAAGTGGCTTCACAAGGCACTGAGTCTCTTCTTCATGAGATTATGAAAGACAACGTTCCAGACATGTGAAGAGATTCAGAAATTCAGGTAGCAGAGAGTTTCAGAACCCCAATAGGACTCAACCTGAATAAGACATCCCCCAGGAACATCAAAATTAACTTCACTAAAGTCAATATGAAACAGAAAATTCTCAAAGCAGCCAGACATAAGAAAACCATAACCTACAAGGAGAAGAATATTAGAATAAATGCAGATCTCTCTGCTCAAACCTTTCTAGCTAGAAGGGGATGGTCATGACTTTTAATCTCCTAAACCAAAATAACTTTCAACCCAGTATCCTATACCAGCTAAACTGAGTTTCATTTATGATGGAGAAATTAAATACTTTAATGACATTCACAAGTTGAAGAAATTTGCCATAACTAAACCAGCTCTCCAGGATATTCTCAGACCTACCCTCCAATATGACCAGTGTAATCCTCCACTACAAAAATAAACTCACTCAAAAACTTCTCATCAAATTCCAACTTCCACAGAGGCAAAAGGATTAAAAATGTCCACTGGACTTTCGAAAGGTTTATCAATATTCTCAATTAATGTGAATGGCTTAAATTGTCCTCTAAAGAGGCACAGGTTGGCTACTGGATACAAAATCTCAAGCCAGATATCTGCTGAATGCAAGAATCTCATCTTACCTTAAAAGGTAAACATAGACTCAGGGTGAAGGGATGGTTGTCTATATTCCAGGCAAATGGAAAAGAGAAAAAAGCAGTTGTTCCAATCTTATTCACAGATACAATAGGCTTTAAACCAACCAAAATAAGGAAGGATAAGGAAGGACACTTCATATTTGTTTAGGGTAATACTCAATATGATGAGATTTCAATTATTAATATTTATGCACCCAACCAGAATGTGCCTCAATTTATAAGAGAAACTCTAACAGACATGAGCAATTGGATTTCCCCCACACCATAGTAGTCAGAGATTTTAACACTACTTTAGCAGTGTTGGATAGATCCTCCAATAAGAAGCTAAGCAAAGAAAGTGTAAATTTAAACTCAACCATTCAACATTTGGATTTAACAGATAGCTACAAAACATTTCATCCCAACCTAACTGAATACACATTTTTCTCATCACCCCATGGAACATACTGCAAAATTGATCACATCTTAGGTCACAAATCTAACCTCACCAAAATTAAAAGAATAGAAATTATTTCTTGCATCTTCTCAGACCATCATGGAATAAAAGTTGAACTCAATAACAGCAGGAATCTGCATAGTCATACAAAAATATGGTAGCTAAATAACCTTATGTTGAATGATAGATGGGTCATAGACAAGATTAAGAGGGAAATTACCAAATTTTTGTAACAAAATGACAATGAAGACACGAATTATCATAACCTCTGGGATACTGCAAACGCAGTCCTAAGAGGGAAATTTATAGCACTACAAGCCTTCCTCAAGAGAATGGAAACAGAGTAAGTTAACAATATAATGGGACTCTCAAGCAACTGGAAAAGGAAGAACATTCCAATCCTAAACACAGCAGAAGAAAATAAATAACCAACATTAGAGCAGAATTAAATGAAATGAAATTGAAAACAAAAGAATCATACAACAGATCAATAAAACAAAAAGTTGGTTTTTTGAAAAGCTCAATAAAATAAACCTTTGGCTAACCTAACTAGGAAAAAAAGAGGAAAATCTCTAATTTCATCAATCAGAAATGGTAAAGACGAAATAACAACAGAAACTCAGAAATTCAAAAAATCCTTAATGAATATTACAAGAAACTTTACTCTCAGAAATACAAACATCTGAAGTAAATTGACCAATACTTGAAAGCATGCCACCTTCCAAGACTTAGAATTTCACCTGCCAGAATCAAGTGGAAATGTTTAACAGGTCTATATCAAGTTCCAAAATAGCATCAACTATACAAAATCTCCCTGAAAAGAAAAGCCCAGGACCAGATGGCTTCACATCAGAATTCTACCAAACCTTTAAAGAGGAACTAGTACCTCTATTACTCAGCCTTTTCCAAAACATAGAAAAATAAGGAATACTACCCAACATATTCTATGAAGCAACCATCACCTTGATCCCCAAACCAGGAAAAGACCCAACAAGAAAAGAAAACTATAGACCAATATCACTAATGAATATTTATGCAAAAATATTCAATAAGATCCTAACAAGCAGAATCCAGCAACACATCAAACAAATACACCATGACCAAGTGGGCTTTATCCCAGGGTCTCAAGGCTGTTTCAATATACGTAAATCTATAAATGTAATTCAGAACATAAACAAATTAAAAAATAAAGACCATGTGGTTCTCTCAATTGATGCAATAAAAGCTTTTGAAAATATCCAGCAACCCTTCATGATCAGAACACTCAAGAAAATTGGTATAGAAGGGACATTTCTTACACTAATAGAGGCCATCTAGTAGTAGTCCCAGCTACTTGGGAGGTGGAGGCAAGAGAATCATTTGAGCCCAGGAATTGGAGGTTGCTGCGAGCTGTGATGCCACAGTACTCTATCCAGGGTGACAACTTGAGGCTCTGTCTCAAAAAAAAAAGGTGCCTGGCACACAGAAAAGGCTTCAAAACACAAGACATAACTTGGCTTTATCTGTTGCTGCAGGGTACACCCATGATGTGATCACAAGATGATGGCTGAAAAGAGTGAGATAAAGAGATTGGAGACCTGGGCAGAAGATCACTTGAGCTCAGGAGTTTGAAATCAGCCTGAGCAAGAATGAGACCCCATCTCTACTAAAAATAGAAAAATTAGCCAGGAGTGGTGGCCATCGCCTGTAGTCCCAGCTACTTGGGAAGCTGAAGCAGGAAGATCATTTGAACCCAGGAATCTAAAGTTACAGTGCACTAAGATGACATCACTGTGCTCAAGCCAAGTGACAAAGCAAGGCTCTAAAAAAAAACAAAAAAAAAAGAGTGAGTCCCTTGTGGCCAGACACTAACTGTGCATATTGTCCCTGACAAAGGAATTAGATTATCTGTACCATCAAAATGTTATGTTGACACTCCTCCAGATAATCAAAGACAGGCTTGTGCTTTTCAGAATCGGAGAGACACTAGGCACTAGCCAGGTGCCGTTTCCCGGCAGTGCTGCTCTAGGGCAGCTGGCCACCTGCAGGCACACAAAGGGCTGGTCTGCAGAGGAGGCTCCTGCCCTCTTGGGGCAGCAGCTCCA